>WAAF01019976.1:1262-27258 GCA_013400475.1 Tricholaema leucomelas | reverse complement strand
GCGACTCCACCACCTCCCTGGGCAGCCCATTCCAATGTCAATCACTCTCTCTGACAACAACTTCCTCCTACCATCCAGCCTAGACCTCCCCTGGCACAACTTCACACTGTGTCCCCTTGTTCTGTTGCTGCTTGCCTGGCAGAAGAGACCAACCCCACCTGGCTACAGCCTCCCTTCAGGTTCAGTCTGCCCTGAGCCTCCTCTTCTGCAGGCTGCACACCCCCAGCTCCCTCAGCCTCTCCTCACAGGGTTTGTGTTCCAGGCTCTTCACAAGCAGATAGTTACAGTATATACAGTTATAGACAGGAATAGACAAGGTAAAAGGTAATACAGAAACACAACAGCCCTGCCAGAAACCTGAGTCCCCAGAAGGGGCTCTCAACTGCCCTTCCACCTTCTCCCACCCCTCTCAACCTTACCCCAGTCCCAAGGAAGAATGGAGGTTCAGCCAGGGGGGTTAGGAAGCAAAGTGGATTAATCAGAGAGATGGCAGAGAGACTAGAGAGAAATGCAGCTCCGAGCTCCCCAGCAGAAGAAGCAGTGCCTTATCTATGTTTGGATTCTTGTTCTTATACATCTCAGCAAGCCTGTGAGTGAAGTAGACATCACCCTGTTTCTCTTTCATTCCCTGGGATCTAATCCTTCTCACCAAAACATTCTAGCTAGCTTCAAACTAGCACAGCCACCAAACGTAGAAGCAGAATCCATTCTGCAGAAATAGCTTTCTGAGGCTCTGTCTGGACTCAAGAGTCTGGGACTTCTCACACTGCACATCTCCTAGTACAGAAGTAGTCAGAAGCTGCATTTCATTCCTGATAAGAAGGTGATAAACTTCATTTAATGCAGGTAATTGCCCTAACCAGGCATATATGCAGCTGGCAATTAGGTGTCGGTGATTACTCCTGAACAGACTCCATATGCTTCATCCAGGAGAAGTGTTTCCTTATTCAGCATCTTCTGCTTCTCTGTTGTTTGGTAGATGGAAGAGACTTCCACCTTTTTTGACTGTAATTCCCTTTGTTGATTTTAGTTCTGTATGTTTTGCTACTCTATTTGCTGTGATCAGTTCTGCAGGTCTGGCTTTGTTATCTTTACATTCGTTCGGATGTAGTTGGAGACTGGATGAGGCACTTAGTGCCATGGTCTGGTTGACTGGCTAGGGCTGGGTGCTAGGTTGGACTGGATGAGCTTGGAGCTCTCTTCCAACCTGGCTGATTCTATTCTATTCTATAGCTACATTTCTGTTGCCCTGTAAAGGCCGCAGAAACTACCACTGCTTGTGCCAGGTACCAATCCCTTTGTGAACTGCACCAAAATCCAGTGCCAGCTGCTTTTTCCAAGCTCACTTTTTGGTATATTGTGATGGTTTGGGTGTTTCCCTCCCTCCCCACTTTGGAAAATCACCCAGACTAGACTCAGTTGATCTGGAAATTGAAGAATGAAGCTTTATATTTACAGCTTAGCACAACAGACAAGCAGATAGTTACAAGACATACAGAGATATGCAAGGTTTGGGTGTTAGCTGCACCCCCACACTTAAGAAAATCACCCAGACCAGACACAGCTGCTGGGAATTGAATGAAGCTTTGTACTTACAGCTTAGCACAATATGTAAGCAGATAGTTACAATCTCTACAGCTATAGACAGAAACAGACAAGTTAAAAAGTAATACAGAAACACAACAGCCCTGCCAGAAACCTGAGTCCCCAGGAGGGGCTCCCAACCACCCTTCCACCTTCTCCCCTCTACCTTAGCCCAGACTTTGCCTTACGTTCAAGGTGAGTTTGGAGGGTCGGCCAGGGGGTTAGGAAGCAGAAGGATTAGTCACAGAAATGGCAGGTTAGGTTAGAGAAAAAGTGCAGCCCAACAACAGAGAGCAGACAACTGCATTATCTCTGTTTCTGTTCTTGTTCTTATCCATCCCAGCAAGCCTAGGAGTGCATCAGCCATCACCATTGGTTCCTTTTCACAGCTTAGCATCTAATTATTCTCACCCAAATATCCCAGCTAGGCTCAGACTAGCACAGCTAGTACAGCTCTGTAAGCAGGCTCAGTTCTGTAAGGTCTGTGAGTGAAGTCATCCTCTGAATAGATAGAAACACATCAGGGCAAAGAACTGGGGGGTTGGACTCGACGATCTCCTTGGGTCCCTTCCAACCTCTAACATCCTGTGGTCCTGTGATCCCTCTTCTACATTAACGAATGTAAACTGAACTGCACAACAGCACTGGCAGTGCACATTGGCTCTCTTATGGGGTGCCCAGGTTGGGATCAGTGGCTCAGGCTGAGCCTGGCTGAACGAAGTTTCTGTCAGACAAAAATTACAGCTGCTTGGTGAAAACTTAAAGCAGTGATCTTGGGTTTGTTCTGTTTGGTGAAAACTTAATGCAGTGATCTTGGGTTTGGTGAAAACTTAATGCAGTGATCTTGGGTTTGTTTTGTTTGGTGAAAACTTAAAGCAGTGATCTTGGGTTTGTTGTGTTTGGTGAAAACTTAATGCAGTGATCTTGGGTTTGTTTGGTGAAAACTTAATGCAGTGATCTTGGGTTTGTTCTGTTTGGTGAAAACAATGCAGTGATCTTGGGTTTGTTTGGTGAAAACTTAATGCAATGATCTTGGGTTTGTTTTGTTTGGTGAAAACTTAATGCAGTGATCTTGGGTTTGTTTGGTGAAAACTTAATGTAATAACCTTGGTTTTGTTTTGTCTTTCTCCTTTTTCTACCTACTCCTCTATCCAACAGAAAGAGAATTTGACCCAAATAAACACTGTGGAGTACTGGATCCTGAAACAAAGAAACCTTGCACAAGATCGCTCACCTGCAAGGTATTTTTCTTAGAAGATAAAAAGTATCAGATGCTTTGTTAGAGTTTAAATCCTGCCCCAGTACTTTGAGAGAGGTCATACTTGCTCCTGTCTTACAGACAGTGAGTATGGCATTCAGGTGCTGCCTTCAGGTAATGCCTTTGAGTAATTCAGTTCCTTTGAGTAATTCCATTCCTTTGAGTGATTCTGTTCCTTTGAGTGATTCTGTTCCTTTGAGTGATTCTGTTCCTTTGAGTCAGAGCATCTGCATTATTCCACTGATGTTTCTAACAAGAGTTATTTTTGTTTTCCTTGTCATTTTTCTATGCACAAAACATACCCCAAAGCCTGAATGCTTTGTGTAGAAGCACAGGTGTTGCTTTAAATGCTCCTTTGTTTTCGGGTTCATGTCTGCAGCAATGTTGTAGCGCAGTCAGTTCTGAGTCAAAACATTTAACGTTCCTTCTACAAGGAGTGCCTCGGGGGCTGCCCCCTTGTGATTGTAATAAGGCTCCTGCCAAAAAGAAGCAGCAACACAGGTCTCCTGGGACAAACCTTTGTGTGTGGATGTGCTGCCTCGTCTGCAGAGGTCATCAGATCCATTTGCCTTAAAGTCCAGTGGTGGTTTTCAATCCCACCACATCACTTTTTCATGGCAAGTTAAGAGCTACAACGATGTTAATTAACCTCTTAAGGTTCTAGAACTGTTGGAATTGTGCTTTCTGCCTGGGAAAAGGTAAGTCAGTGGAGTCTGTTATAGAGGGTCTCCTTCTCTGGAGCCTTTCAAGGCTTGTCTGGATGCGTTCCTCTGTGATCTGTGTTAGGTAGCATTGTCCTGCTCTGGCAGAGGGGTTAGACTGGATGATCTCCTTGGGTCCCTTCCTTCTCTGGAGCCTTTCAAGGCTTGTCTGGATGCGTTCCACTGTGACCTGTGTTGGATAGGATTGTCCTGCTCTGGCAGAGGGTTTGGACTGGATGATCTTGGGTCCCTTCCAACCCCTGACATCCTGTGAGCCTCATTGCAAAATAAGAAGCCATTTTAGCCTCCATGTTGGGATTTCCTAAGGCTGGCTTCATGAAGTTGTCAAAGCTAATGTGGCGCAGCAGCTTTATTTCCATAGCTGTGGCTAATTCTGTTTGAAGTAGATTTTATCTGTGAGAGTTGTGGTGTATCGGAAGTGTAGAGGACTCATGAACAATGTCATGCACACACAAATGCTTTTTAACCACCCTATTTTTAGACTCATTCACTTAATCATCGACGAGCAGTTCCAGGCCGTAAAAAACAGTTTGACATCCTTCTAGCTGAACACAAAGCTCGCTCCAGGGAAAAAGAAGTTGCAAAAGACAAAGAGCATCCACTGGCCTCAAGGGAAAGCTATCAGAGCCAGTTCACACCAGCACAAGACTCTCTGTCAGGATCTTCGGTGAGCTCTGGGCAAGAATCTAAAGTTACATCTCCTGCCAAATCGAGACCACCAAATTCTGTACTCCCAAGGTGAGCACTTCTCCAGCGTGGAATGTCGCGTTCTAAAGGTGCTGAAAGCAAAAACCATCATGACTCTTCCATACAGCTTGGTTTAGAAGTGCTCAGGACTTCCTCAAGCTACTGCATCGTGGACTGTATTAAAAGAGGAGTTTCTGATAGCAGTAGAAGGTGAACTATACTTATATTAACCATGGTAGCCCAGAGCCTGCTTGGAAATGAGTTAAGGAGTGGCATCCACCCACAGTTCAGAATCTCAAACTGCCTTTATTTTTTGATGCTAAAATGCTCAGTAATAATTAGGAAAGTTTTGGAGTAAAAGTCTTATGTGAAAGTAATAATAAGGAAAGTTTTGGAGTAAAAGTCTTATGTGAAAGTAAGAATTAGGAAAGTTTTGGAGTAAAAGTCTTATGTGAAAGTAATAATGAGGAAAGTTTTGGAGTAAAAGTCTTATGTGAAAGTAATAATTAGGAAAGTTTTGAAGTCTTATGTGAAAGTAATAATTAGGAAAGTTTTGGAGTAAAAGTCTTATATGAAAGTAATAATTAGGAAAGTTCTGGAGTAAAAGTCTTATGTGAAAGTAATAATAAGGAAAGTTTTGGAGTAAAAGTCTTATGTGAAAGTAATAACGAGGAAAGTTTTGGAGTAAAAGTCTTATGTGAAGCAGGGTCAGCATCAGTGGTAACAGTCTGAACATTGCTGCACAGTTTTTCTCTGCAAATAACTTAACCACATCATTTTGCAGCCACAATATCTGCCCAGATTTAGAGAGGTGGCAGAGAGTGCAAAGTACTGTTCCACTAAGATACAATGTTTGTAAATCTCAGATTTGAGTTCAGTCCTAACTATAAAAACAGACTCATTAGGGGTGTCTGGAGAAAAAAGAGCTTTATGGCAAGCTTAGGTTGGAGGACAGCTTGGACATTTTGTTCTTCTGTGTATCATGAATATTTCAGCTTCAGGGCAACTTGCTGGAGTGACCTGTTCTAGTGGGAGGTGTCTCTGCCTATGGCAGGGGGTTGGAACTAAATGATCTTTGAGGTCCCTTCCAACCTAAACCCATTCTATGATTCTATAATTCCAAAACTACATCAGTGGTTAAAAAAAAAAAAGGTGTAATGTAGTATAAACCCTAAGCAGATAGTTCTTGAAACTTGATTTGAAACGGCCCATAGCTTCCCCTTCCTCATCAAGATTGTCTCTGGAAAGGACAAAAACTTATCTCAGAAAGACAAACACAAGCTTCTGTGATGGTTTGGGTCTTAGCTGCCCCCACCACACTTGTGAATAATCACCCAGACTAGACTCAGTTGATCTGGAAATTGAAGAATGAAGCTTTATATTTACAGCTTAGCGCAACAGACAAGCAGATAGTTACAAGACATACAGAGATATGCAAGGTTTGGGTGTTAGCTGCACCCCCACACTTAAGAAAATCACCCAGACCAGACACAGCTGCTGGGAATTGAATGAAGCTTTGTACTTACAGCTTAGCACAATATGTAAGCAGATAGTTACAATCTCTACAGCTATAGACAGAAACAGACAAGTTAAAAGTGATACAGAAACACAACAGCCCTGCCAGAAACCTGAGTCCCCAGGAGGGGCTCCTAACCACCCTTCCACCTTCTCCCCACCCCTCTACCTTAGCCCAGACTTTGCCTTATGTTCAGGGTGAGTTTGGAGGGTCAGCAAGGGGGGTTAGGAAGCAGATGGATTAGTGAGGCAGCAAGTTTGGTTAGAGAGAGAAGTTCATGCAGCCCCAGAGCCAGAGAGAGACTCTGTGTTATCTGTGTTTCTGTTCTTCTTCTTACCCATCCCAGCAAGCCTATGAGTGCAGCAGACATCACCACTGTTTCCTTTTCACAGCCTAGCATCTAATTCTTCTCACCCACATATCCCAGCTAGGCTCAAACTAGCACAGCTTCTAAAGACATACCCTTGGAAAAACTAGTAGTGAGGTGTAGAGCCTGCTGAACCTTCGTTCTCCATGAACTTCTTATGGGTGTGTTTGAGATCTGTTTTGCTGCTAGTTTTGGCTGCAGTTAGAGAGCTAAACTACTTAAACTTATTTTGTGTTTCTTTTCTTGACACAAGTCTTCATCAGGACTGGGTACCCACCTTGAGGCTTTTGTACTAATTCAGTCCCTATATCAAGGAGATACTTGTTCAGAGAATCATAGAATCAAGCAGGTTGGAAGAGACCTCCAAGCTCATCCAGTCCCACCTAGCACCCAGCCCTGTCCAATCAACCAGACCATGGCACTAAGTGCCTCATCCAGGCTTCGCTTGAACACTTCCAGGGACAGAGACTCCACCACCTCCCTGGGCAGCCCATGTCCAATGGGGACAGAGTGGCTGAGAGCAGCCAGGAACAGAGGGACTTGGGGGTGCTGGTAGAGAGTAGCTGAAGAGGAGGCAGAAGTGTGCCCAGGTGGCCAAGAGAGCCAATGGCATCCTGGGCTGGCTCAGGAGCAGTGTGGCCAGCAGGACAAGGGAGGTTATTCTGCCCCTGTACTCAGCACTGCTCAGGCCACACCTTGAGTGCTGTGTCCAGTTCTGGGCTCCTCACTTCAAGAGAGATGCTGAGGTGCTGGAAGGTGTCCAGAGAAGGGCAATAAGGCTGGGGAGGGGCCTGGAGCACAGCCCTGTGAGGAGAGGCTGAGGGAGCTGGGGGTGTGCAGCCTGCAGAAGAGGAGGCTCAGGGCAGACCTCATTGCTGTCTACAACTACCTGAAGGGAGGCTGTAGCCAGGTGGGGTTGGGCTCTTCTGCCAGGCAAGCAGCAACAGAACAAGGGGACACAGTCTCAAGTTGTGCCAGGGGAGGTCTAGGCTGGATGTTAGGAGGAAGTTGTTGGCAGAGAGAGTGATTGGCATTGGAATGGGCTGCCCAGGGAGGTGGTGGAGTTGCTTTCAAGCAAAGCCTGGATGAGGCACTTAGTGCCATGGTCTGGTTGATTGGACAGGGCTGGGTGCTAGGTTGGACTGGATGAGCTTGGAGGTCTCTTCCAACCTGGCTGATTCTGTGATCCTGTGAACATACTCAAGGCAAATTTACATACTTTACAGTTCAGTAAGCAGCAGTGCCCCCTTGTACAACATTTCAGCACTCTCTCTCCCCTGTCTCTGGACACAAGGCCAGAGAGGCTGTACACAGCCAGTGCAATTGCTCTCTCTCTCTCCCTTTCCCCCACCCCCCCTTCTTCCATATACCTTACAAAGCCAAACCAGAATGTGGTCTGCCTGCATGCAGAGTCAGGAGCCAGAGGTGGAATAACCAGAAAGAAAGCCAAGCAGAAGGTAGCCAGAAAGAAAGAGCAACTTCCTACTGCAAATATAAGCTGTTCAGCCAACCAATGGATTAGATACTTAACCACCTTCTTGTTCTGTGTCCAATCTCCAAATTGTTTGTTCTCTAGACTGGAATTCTCTGGAGAAACTTACTTGTACTTACAATTAAGATACTATGCTCGGGGACCTGCTCTAAACTGTAGCAGATGTATTTACTGTCTGTCTCAGGTCTCACAGGGACAGCCATTTCCAACATTCTCTGTGTGTTTATCAAGCCACCATCAGATTCTGTTCATGCAGTGGCAGAGATGGGTTCAGAGTTTGAGTGAAATGAGAATGAAAGAATCCCTGTAGGTAGATTGGTGAAAAGTCCTTGGAGAGGAGGACAGGAGGTCAGAGAGCAGTGCTTGCAGTAGGTGTTATGGCCAAAGCAGCACAACTGGAGTGCAGTTTGGTGAGAGCTAGCTGAAGAAATAGCAAAGGCTGTATGTGAGGAGAAGGGGGTTTAGCAGAGCTACACTGTGCTTGTACAAGGTACAGTTTGTGCTGCAGTGCCTCTGTTCTGGCATCGTGCCGGGGGCAGCCTCGCTACCTCTCAGCGGGCACTCGGCACGCCTGCAGCTGTGCTGTGCTGTGCTGTGCTGAGGCAAAGCTTGCCCATGCTGACTTGGCTGGTGGCCTGACCTGGCCAGCTTTTCCTGGAGGCTAAGGAGCAGTCACACAATTTATCCCTTGCAACAGCAACTGCAGCAGTTACTTCTAGCTGATGGACACTGGTGAGCAATTCCTGTTCGGTTCAGAAGAGGGCTTAGCGACTGCTGCATCCTGACAGCATAGATGCATGAGACTGAAGATGTGCACATCTGCTCAAGGTGGACATCTCCTCTAACCTCAGAGGGCCATATACATACTTGGTTGTGCAGACTGTAATTGAGAACCCTTTTCCACCCCCACCTCTACTCTCATTTGTTTCCAGGATGCTTTTGCAAAGCAAGGTGCCTTGGGCCCTGTGGTGTAAAGGTGTTCCCACTTTGCTTTAGGGGATTTGAGAAGGAAAAGAAAACCTGCTTGCAGTCAGAGGTCCTCTCAGATGCTCCACTTCAGTAATCTAGCTGTAAAGAGGGTCAGCTAATCACTCTGACTGTATTTAGCACACTAGTTTCAGGAGGAGTTTGGTCTGAAATAAAACCTCATGACTGGACAGTTGTGATTAGTCAAGTGGCGGAGCAGTGGTGCAGCCTCAGTGCCCCTCTCCTGGTCTGAAACTCAGCTCCATGGCAAACTGAACGTTGCAGGCAGTACAGAGGCATTGCCCTGGTAACATGAATTTGATGGCAATGCATGACACATTTCTGACAAGACCAAATGTCAGCTACTCTCTACCTTTCCCTCCTCTTCTTTGTACGGTCATTTCTGGTATGACTTAACTGCCATCCTTACCCTCTGGGGCTTAGTTCCTAGCACAGGTTAAACCACAGCACTCTGGCAGGTAGGTTGGAAAAACCTTGGAACACTGATGACTTAAATGTACATTGTTCTTCTAGACCATCATCTGCAAACAGCATAAACAGCAACAGCTCTTCAAACCACAGTGGGTATGTACCAGAACTGCCGCTGCCGTCCATGGGAGGAGATCTAACAAGCAGGCTGTCCAGTGACGAAGGAGAAGCAGATGGAGCTGAGGAAGCTGAGAAATTAGACTGCCATTTTTCTGAACACCATCCCAGACCTCTTGGGGTACGTCTCTGCCTCTGGCATGCCTTGATATTCTTTACACTGAATTAGAAATGGGAGAAAAAAATCAGAGAATCACAGAATCACTCAGGGTTGGAAGGGACCACAAGGATCAGCCAGTTCCAACCCCCTTGCCAAGGGCAGAGACACCCTACCCTAGAGCAGGCTGCCCACAGCCTCAGCCAGCCTGACCTTAAACACCTCCAGGGACGGGACCTCAACCACCTCCCTGGGCAACCCATTCCAGCCTCTCACCACTCTCATGCTCAACAACTTCCTGCTCACGGCCAGCCTGAACCTTCCCACCTCCAGCTTTGCTCCATTCCCCCCAGTCCTGCCACTCCCTGAGAGCCTAAAAAGTCCCTCCCCAGCCTTTTTGTAGCCCCCTTCAGNACACTTCTGCTGATGCAGCCCAGGCTCTGGTTGTCCCTCCGGGCTGCAAGTGCACACTGTTGGCTCCTGTTGATCTTCTCATCCACCAGCACCCCCAAGTCCCTCTCCTCAGGGCTGCTCTCACTTGCTACATTGCATATGAAGGTGAAATCTTTTTCTTCCATAGTCACTTTATGAGGACATCACCAGGTGGGTCGATGTGGTCTGGATGATCAGGTAGTGAGGTGGATTGGGAACTGGTTGAAGGAAAGAAGCCAGAGAGTTGTGGTCAATGCAGAAATCATTTAAATATAATTATTTTCTAACTCTTCATTCTACTAAGTCCATCATTTACAGAGTTAGTAATGAAACACTGAAAAGATTGCAGGTATTCTGCTTCCAGAGGGTTGTGGGCAATGGGATGGAGTCTAGTTGGAGGACTGTAGCTAGTGGGGTCTCACAGGGGTCAGTACTGGGACCAGTTCTGTTCAATATATTCAAACAATGACCTGGCTGAGGGCACAGAGAGCACTGTCAGCAGGTTTGCTGATGGCACCAAACTGGGTGGAGTGGCTGAGACACAGGAGGGTTGTGCTGCCATTCAGCCAGACTGGGACAGGCTGAGAGTTGGGCAGGGAGAAACTGAATGAAATTCAACAAGGGCAGGAGAAGAGTCTTGCACCTGGGAAAGAACAACCCCAGGGAGCAGGATAGGTTGGGGACTGACCTGTTGGAAGGCAGCGAAGGGGAAAAAGATCTGGAGGTCCTAGTTCATGGGAGGTTGACCATGAGCCTGCAATATGTTCTTGTGGCCAGGAGGACCAGTGCCATTCTGGGGTGTATTAGAAGGACTGTGGCTACTAAGTCAAAAGAGGCTCTCCTACCTCTCTACTCTGCCCTGGTGAGGCCACATCTGGAGTACTGCATTCAGTTCTGGGCCGCACAGTTCAAGAGGGATATAGAACTGCTTGAGAGAGTCCAGTGCAGAGCCACGAACATGATGAAGGGAATGGAACATCTCTGTTAGGAGGAGAGCCTGAGGGAGCTGGGGCTGTGCTGCTTGGAGAGGAGGAGACTGAGAGGTGACCTCAGCAATGGTTATCAATATGTGCAGGTGAGTGGCAGGAGGCTGGAGCCAGGCTCTGCTGAGTGATGCCCACTGACAGCACAAGGGGCAGTGGTGGAAGCTGAGGCAGAGGAAGTTGCGTGTAAACATGAGGAGGGTTTTTTTCACTGTGACAGAGCCCTGGAACAGGCTGCCCAGGGGGGCTGTGGAGTCTCCCTCTCTGGAGATATTCAAGACCTGCCTGGATGTGTTCCTGTGTGATCTGCTGTAGGTGATCCTGCTCTGGCAGGGGGCTTGGACTGGATGAGCTTTGGAGGTCCCTTCCAGCCCCTGACATTCTGTGATTCTGTGATAGAAGGTGTTCAGTACAGATGGTACAAATCCCAAGAGGTGCTGCTTTACCCTAGGACTGGCAGGTGGGGATGTAATGCAGAAATGTTGTTCTGTAAGCAATGTTGAAGTAATCTTCTCTTTCAGTTCTGCTCCTATGGCAGTCGCTTAATGGGAAGAGGCTACTATGTCTTCGACAGAAGATGGGACCATTTTCGGTTCGCACTCAACTCCATGGTAGAAAAACATCTCAACTCTCAGATGTGGAAGTAAGTTGAATTTCTCCACTTGCTGGGCAGTTGAACATTTTTCATCCTGGAATGCTTCTCAATTTAAAAAGTCCATGGGAGGCATTTGTAAGATCCCCTCTGTGTGAAGGCAGAGTCGTAACGCAAGTGCAGATCTTCTCTCTTAAGGGCTATGCAACACAACAGAACAGTCTCCTCTTCTGATGTACATTCACTCGAGATTTAGGGCTCTTGGGTCTTTTTAGCATCATAGAATGGAATCACAGAATCAGTCAGGGCTGGAAGGGACCACAAGGATCATCCAGTTCCAACCCCCTTGCCATGGGCAGGGACACCTCACACTGTATCTAGAGCCTCATCAAGCCTGGCCTTAAGCACCTCCAGGGATGAGGCTTCCACCACCTCCCTAGGCAACCCCTTCCAGGCTCTCACCACCCTCATGCTGAAGAACTTCTTCCTAACATTCCTAACTCTGAATCTACCCATTTCCAGCTTTGTTACATTCCCCACAGCTGACAGCCTAAAAAGTCCCTCCCCAACTTTCTTATAGGTCCCCTTAAGATAGTGAAAGGCCACAATAAGGTCACCTGGGAGCCTTCCCTTCTCCAGACTGCACAGCCCCAACTCCCTTAGTCTCTCCTCATAGCAGAGTGGCTCCAGCCCTCTGAGCATCCTCGTGGCCCTTCTCTGGACACCTTCCAGCACATCCACAGCCCTCTTGTAACAGTGACTCCAGAACTGGATGCAGTATTCCAGGTGGGGTCTCAGTGGAGTGGAGTAGAGAGGATCACTTTCCTCACCCTGCTGGCCACACTTCTCTTGCTGCAGCGCAGGCTCTGGTTGGCTCTCTGGGCTGCAAGAGCACACTGACAGCTCATATTGAGCTTCTCGTCCACCAGGTCCTTGTGAATCTGAAGAGGAAAGAATTTAGTCATCCTATTAATATGCCTTAAAAGCATTAAACCTCACTCCAGCATTTGCAGGAGTGTTTTGATATTATATATCTATTTTAACAGACAGGTTAAGTCCTGCATAGATTTTTTTACACTTCTAGCATACACCCATATCACCCTTCCTGACTTTGCTTTGTGAGACTCATGTGTTGTAAGATAAGAGCAGGCAGTGAGGTGGATTAGGAACTGGTTGCAAGATAGAGTTCAGAGAGTGGTGATCAGCGGTGCCAGCTCCAGCTAGAGAGCTGTGACCAGTGGAGACCCCAAGGATCAGTTCTGTTCAGCATCTTCATCAATGACATTGATGAGGGAATCGACAGGCAAAGTCTGCTCAGCAGGTTTGCTGATGACACCAAGCTGGGAGGCTTGGCTGATACAGCTGCAGGCTGTGCTGCCATCCAGAGAGACCTGGACAGACTGAGAGCTGGGCACAGAGGAACCAGATGAGGTTCAACAAGGACAAGTGCAGAGTCCTGCACCTGGGGAGGAAGAATAAACTGCAGCAGTACAGGCTGGGAGGTGATCTGCTGGAGAGCAGCCCTCTGGAGAGGGACCTGGGGGTGCTGGTGGAGAACAAGTTAGCCTTGGCACAGCAATGTGCCCTTGTGGCCAAGAAGGCCAATGGGATCCTGGGCTGTATTAGGAGGAGTGTGTCCAGCAGAACAAGGGAGGTTCTCCTCTCCCTCTACTCTGCCCTGCTGAGACCTCATCTTGAGTACTGTGTTCAGTTTTGTGCTCCCCAGTTGAAGAGGGACAGGGATCTGCTGGAGAGGGTCCAGCAGAGGGCTACGACGATGAGGGGACTGGAGGGCATGGCTGATGAAGAGAGGCTGAGAGACCTGGGGCTGCTTAGTCTGGAGAAGAGAAGACTGAGAGGGGATTTGATCAATGTTTCTAAGTATCTGAGGGCTGCCAGGAGTGGGGGGACAGGCTCTGCTCACTGCTGCCTGGGATAGGACAAGG
This sequence comes from Tricholaema leucomelas, assembly GCA_013400475.1. Classification (NCBI taxonomy): domain Eukaryota; kingdom Metazoa; phylum Chordata; class Aves; order Piciformes; family Lybiidae; genus Tricholaema lacrymosa; species Tricholaema leucomelas. The sequence continues at coordinate 14,010 of WAAF01019976.1, read as the reverse complement.
AGCAATGGGTGTAAGCTGCAGCACAGGAGGTTCCAGCTCAATACAAGTTAATAAGTTGGTCCTTCCTCAAAATTGTTTCCTGTTGACATTGTTTGGGTGACTTTTTTATGTGTGGTCCTGGTGCTCCTTTCCAACCATAGTGATTCACAGAGATCAGATGTCGTGCTGAGGGATTTGGTTTAGTTGAGGACTTGTCAGTGTGAAACTAATGATTGGCCTCCATGATCTTGAAGGTCTCACAGGATTCACAGAATGGGTTGGGTTGGAAGGGACCTTCAAGATCATCCAGTTCCAGCCCCTAGCTGTGGGCAGGGACACCTCCAACTAGCCCAGGTTGCTTAAGGCCTCATCCAACCTGGTCTTGAACACCTCCAGGGAGGGGACTTGCATGACTTCCCTGGACAACCTGTTCCAGTGTCTCCCCACCCTCAGTGGATAGAATTTCTTCCTAATTCTCAGCCTGAATCTCTTTTCCTCAAGTTTCAATCCATTCCCTCTTGTCCTATCACTACAAGTCCTTGCAAAAACTCCCTTCCCACTTTTTCTGTAGCTCCTTTTGGATACTGGAACGATCAGATTCTCTTCTGGATCAAGCTTACAAGAAGACATTAAAAAGCCCCCTGATGTTTGTCACCCAGGCCTTGAGAGAAATGGAATGTGTCATGGTTTCTGTAGCAAGAGAAAGCCAGGTCTTTTCCAGTCCAAGGAATTCTGTGGGTCTGTGTCTAAATCTCTTCTTTTATTTGTTTTCCTTTTGCTTTTCTCCCTTCTTTAGGAAAATCCCCCCAGCGGCAGACAGTCCCATGCCTTCTCCAGCAGCACACCTCTCCACTCCTTTCCCAGCATCAGTCTTGCAGCCCTTCAGCAGCCCCGGTGCGGTGTATATTCCTTCGACACCTATCAGTTCAAGAATCACTTCATCCTCCTACATAATGACATCAGCCATGTTGTCAAACGCAGCCTTCGTGACGACGTCCGAGACCAATTCCATCGTCTCCCATACGACAGCTTTCCCTCACGTGCCTGCAAGCCTGAGCATCATGGACTCGACGTTCAAGGCACCGTCGGCTGTGTCACCGGTGCCAGCAGTCATCCCTTCCCACAAGCCATCCAAAACAAAAGCCAGCAAATCCACTAAAGTGAAGGACCTCTCGTCCCGCAGCGATGAGTCTTCAAGCAACAAAAAGAAAAAGCCGCAGTCCTCCTCCTCTTCTTCCTCCTCTTCCTCCTCCTCCTCCTCCTCCTCCTCCTCCTCCTCGCTATCTTTGCAGACATCTTCCTCATCTTCATTTTCAGGGTCTCACAAAAAGAACTGTGTCCTGAACCCTAGTTCAACTCTGAACTCCTATCAGGCTACATCTTCTTACAACAGTATGTCTGTGCACAATACAAACAACGGAACAAGCCCACTCAGTGCCAAATCGGAGCCCTCAGGACGGACTTCCTTATCAAGTAGTTCAGCAGACTCAGTGAAACACATGAGCATGGTGGTGAGCAGCATTGACTCTTCTAACCTGTCGGTATCTTCTCTTGTGCACCACTCAGGGGACCACTCCCTAGGAGCACATAACGCAGTGTCTTCTCTAGCGCTTTCTTTTGACAAATCAGAAGGAAAGAAACGTAAAAACTCTAGCTCTAGTAGCAAAGCCTGTAAAATCACTAGAATGCCTGGTATGAATAGTGTTCACAAAAAGAGCACTGCCAACCTTATCTCTGCGGTGCCAGAGCCTACAAGCAGCTCCATCTCTCGGCAGGTAAGGGACTCGTCCAGTTGTTTCTTTGCAGGTCACGCATAAGGTACGCTCGAAAGGCTCCGTGCGCTCCGAGAACCGAACACCGCCTGGGTTTCCTGGTGGCTTTGCCATCACCCAGCTCGCTTCCTAGCTTGCTGCAGAAACCTGGTTTGGTTTCTGCCCTGCCAATCCTAGAAAGATGTCCCTTAAGAGCTTTAAAAAACCCAACCCAACAGGAGGAGTCTGCTTTCTTACATCATTTTTACGAGGTATTTTTATGCAAATAATAAAAGTAGCCCTTTGTAATCGTTGGAAGGAACAAAAAAAATCAAATGTCCTGAATGGAGAAATAACTTTTTTTTTAGACAGTCATTTCTTTTGATCTTAATTCTCATCTCTCTGAAATAAATTTGCCATGAAACAGGAAGATAAGAGTCAGCATTTCTGTTTGTTCCTCTTCTCAGAATTGTTGCTGATTCATTCCTTAACGTAATGCCAGGCTCACTTCTCTTAGGTAAAAACACTTAGGTTTACCTTTCTCTTGGGGAGAGTTTGAGATGCCTGACCTTAGGTGCTCTTTCCTTTTTGAAAGCAGAAACATTAAGAAAGGAAGGGCTTAACCAGGTGATGTTTAGTGGGTTTTTGGTTATCTTTTTTACAGGCACGTGCTCAGGATATTGAAGTCAGTGCAATAGATAAGGTTACCCACTCTTAGGTTACTGGGCTGCATCAGAAGGAGTGTGGCCAGCAGGGCCAGGGAGGTGTTTCTCCTCCTCTACTCTGCTCTGCTGAGACTCCACCTGCAGTACTGCATCCAGTTCTGGAGCCTCTATTCCAAGAAGGATGTGGAGATGCTGGAGTGTGTCCAGAGAAGGGCCAGGAGGATGCTCAGAGGGCTGCAGCAGCTCTGCTGTGAGCACAGACTGAAAGAGTTGGGGCTGTGCAGGCTGGAGAAGAGGAGGCTCCCAGGTGACCTTCTTGTGGCCTTCCAGGATCTGAAGAGGGACATATAAAAAACTGGGGAGGGACTTTTTAGGCTCTCAGGGAGTGACAGGACTGGGGGGGAATGGAGCAAAGCTGGAGGTGGGGAGTTTCAGGCTGGCCATGAGCAGGAAGTTGTTGAGCATGAGAGTGGTGAGAGGCTGGAATGGGTTGCCCAGGGAGGTGGTTGAGGCCCCATCCCTGGAGGAGTTTAAGGCCAGGTTGGATGAGGCTTTGAGCAGCCTGATGTAGTGTGAGGTGTCCCTGCCCATGGCAGGGGGGATGGAACTGGCTGATCCTTGTGTTCCCTTCCAACCCTGACCTGTTCTGTGATTCTATGATTCTACCGCTGGTATAAGCAGAGCTCTGGCTTCTCTTTTAGTGATGCTCTGTAAAGACAAAAGTCTGTGTGCAGTAAGGTTAGGTTGAAAAACTGCTGATGTGTTCTTCATAGCAATCTGTTTCATTCTGCTGCTGTGTCCAGTGCTGTGCAGTGCATAGGAAAAAAAAAGCTTGACCCTGGCTGGCCTCTGGAAGACAAAACCCTAGCAAACAGAATACCTCAGCATATCCAGAGAAGGTAGCATAGGAATCTTTTCTTTTTTTGGGGGGGGGGTGGGGGTTTGAAACTCAGTTCCTAAAGATACTGCACATTAAATGGAATTTGGAAAGGGAGAGAGTGAGAACAGAAGGTAGAAGTGGGAGGGGAAGGAAGGAATAAATTAATTCTAAAACTGGCATAGCAAATGAAGGCCTCAAAGAATGCCTTAGGTCATCTCCTATGTTTTGTCTCTCCTACTTCCAGCAGGTGCAATTGAGATGAATCATAGAATTAACCAGGTTGGAAGAGACCTCCAAATCATCTGATCCAACCTAGCACCCAGCCCTATCCAGTCAACTAGACCATGGCTCTAAGTGCCTCATCCAAGCTTTGCTTGAACACCTAATGACTTGCGTGGCTTTTAAAGATGGGCAGTGGCATTGTGTGTTTGAGGCCTTTTGAATGTGCCCTGCAGTCAGGACTAATCTTTAAGTCATTGCAGTCAGTAGAGGATGCTGTAAATTCTTCCTGGTGCCACATACCTGAGTTTTGAAGTGCTTGTGTGCCCAGAGAGGTTCCATGGCCCTGGGGTACGCTGTCTCAGGTGGGAAGTAAGGGCAGATTGTTACCTTGGTACAAACATGGGTAGTTGCAAATGGATTGTCTCATCTTTTCACAGTGCACAGGTCGGATCTGAAGCTGAGTGCAGTCTGAGGAGATCTTGCAGATAAACACAAGAGGTTCTGAGTTCAAATTCTCACTCCTGTAGTGATTAAATCTGCTCCTGTGGGGACATTTCCCATCCAGTTTGTGACGTATTGCAGCGTGTTGAGCAGCGATGGAAGTAAACCAACCACAGAGAAACAATCAGGAGAGATTTTATGAATGGTTGTAAAGATGTCAGTTACAGGAACAGTTTGTTCCTGAAGTGAAAAGTGTAATGGTTGTAAGGATATCACAGACAACCTTTCAGACAGTGTTCCTGCACAGAGGTACAGGTGCCTACACACATAGGTGTGCTCCTGGGGTGTATTAAGAAGAGTGTCCAGCAGAACAAGGGAGGTTCTCCTCCCTCTCTACTCTGCCCTGCTGAGACCTCATCTTGAATACTGTGCTCAGATTTGGGCTCCCCAGTTGAAGAGGGACATGGATCTGCTGGAGAGGGTCCAGCAGAGGGCTACAAGGATGATGAGGGGACTGGAGGGCATGGCTGATGAGGAGAGGCTGAGAGACCTGGGGCTGTTTAGTCTGGGAAAGAGAAGACTGAGAGGGGATTTGATAAATGTTTATAAGTATCTGAGGGCTGCCAGGAGTGGGGGGACAGGCTCTGCTCACTGCTCCCTGGGATAGGACAAGGAGCAATGGGTGTAAGCTGCAGCACAGGAGGTTCTGCCTCGACACAAGGGGGAAACTCTTGACTGTAAGGGTCCCAGAGCACTGGCAGAGGCTGCCCAGAGAGGTTGTGGAGTCTCCTTCTCTTTCAAGGCCTGTCTGGATGTGTTCCTCTGTGATCTGTGTTAGATAGGATTGTCCTGCTCTGGCAGGGGGGTTGGACTCGATGAGCTCTTTGGGTCCCTTCCAATCCCTAACACCCTGTGAGCCTGTGATAGGTGCATTTGTGTGTGTGTGTGTGTGTGTCTGTGTGCATATGTACAAGTTGGTTGCTCTTTCCCTCTTGCACTGCTGGTCTGCTACCGCAGTAACCCAAAACAGGAGGGAAAGTGGAGGTGTTTGTGTTTCCCACATCTGTCTGGCAGCTAATTGTGACAAGGCTACTGAATGGTAGGCAGTACAAAACTGACATTTCCTACTGTCTCTTTGTGCTGTAAGTGGAATTTGTACCCACTGAAGCATATGGGTCAACTAATACTATGTGCTCTACATAGGACCATTAAAGCTCTGGAGCTTGAAATCAAGTTCTGTCCAGTTCTGGGCCACTTAGCTCAAGATAGGACAGAGACCACCTTGGGAGAGTCCAGCACAGAGCCACAAGGATGATGAAGGCAGTGGAACATCTCTCTTAGGAGGGGAGACTGAGGGAGCTGGGGAGAGAAGCTGAGCAGCTTGGAGAGGAGGAGACTGAGAGGTGACCTCATCAGTGTTTATCAGTATGCAAAGGGTGAGTGCCAAGAGGCTGGAGCCAGGCTTTGCTGGAAGATGCCTGATGACAGCACAAGGGGCAGTGGTGGAAGCTGAGGCATAGGAAGTTTCATTTAAACATGAGGGGGATTTTTTTTCCCTGGGAGGGTGACAGAACCCTGGAACAGGCTGCCCAGGGGGGTTGTGGAGTCTCTCTGGAGATATTCAAGACCCACCTGGATGTGTTCCTGTGTGATCTGCTCTGGGTGCTCCTGCTCTGGCATGGGGGTTGAACTGGATGAGCTTTGGAGGTCCCTTCCAGCCCCTGACATTCTGTGAACTTTGAAGACACCTTTAAGCTCTGCTATATCAGCTTGCTCTGTTCTGTAAAACAAAGTCACAGTCAAAATCCACACCACAAAGAAAACCCAGTCAGTATAACTTAAACTCCTGCTCCTGTTCCCTGATGGAATAGGGCAAATTAAATGAGTAAGAATATGGGGGGGGGGGGGGGAATGTAACAAGTATTAGGCTCAGGTTCGTGGAATTCTTGTCCTGTTTAATTCAGGCTTGGCCTGGATAGATAGGAACTGAAAGTGTTGACCTTTGGGGTTTGAGGTATCCTTAATTTTGTTAAAGATTTGGAAAAAAACCCAAACCCAAACCCGTACTTGAGTGTTGGCCTCGTCCTAACTGTTCAGCTGTGGTGTTCTCATCATTAAAGACCCTGCAGAAATGGGAATCTCTCTTTCTTGTTTTCAAGAGGGCAGTCAGCAGGGAGGTGATTGTCCCCTTCTACTCAGCTGTGGTGAGGCCACACCTCGAGTACTGTGTTCAGTTTTGGGCAGCTCATTACCAGAGGGATTTGGAGCTGCTGGAGCCAGTGCAGAGGAGAGCAACAAAGCTGGGAAGGGCCTGGAGAAAATATTCCTATGAGAAGTGACTGAAGGAGCTGGGGATCATAAAATCATAGACACTTGAGACTGTGTCCCCTTCTTCTGTTGCTGGTTGTCTGGGAGCTCCCTTCAGGTAGCTGTAGACAGCAATGAGGTCTGCCCTGAGCCTCCTCTTCTGCAGGCTGCACACCCCCAGCTCCCTCAGCCTCTCCTCACAGGGCTGTGCTCCAGGCCCCTCACCAGCTTCGTTGCCCTTCTCTGGACACCTTCCAGCACCTCAACATCTCTCTTGAACTGAGGAGCCCAGAACTGGTCACAGCACTCAAGGTGTGGCCTGACCAGTGATGAAGACTGTGGATTGACTTAGGGCATGCTATTGTGCTTGGCCACCTGCTTTAAACTCCCCAGGAGTGGGGAAGGTCCCATGGGGAAATGTGACCTTGGGCACTCTGTGCTCTCAGCTGCTGCCGAAGTGCACGTGGTGGCTCTGGTATCTAGAGACTTTCCCTGCAGAGAGGTTAGGGTTTACAGTCTCTATTTCCTTGGTACCTGCTTCTTACATTGTTTTCTGACCTGCAGTAGCAGCTGTGTGCCTTCTAAGGGTTCATTTCAAGTATGCAGGCTCTGAGACCCAATTGTGGTTCTCTCCGAAGCGTATCTCTTGCAGTAGCAAAATACCTGTGTTCCAAATGCAGAGCAATTAGTGCCACTTTACACAGGCAAGGAAAGGCCACTACCAGCATCTGCCTTCATCTGACCAATATGCCTCTCAATATTGATCAATTAATGTCTTTCAGATTGGGAAAAATAGCAGTGTAGCTTTGTCACAATCCAGTCCTTCGAGTACATCAAACCCAGTACACAGCAGACAAGTAAGTTGCATTAAAAACAACAACCAAAAGTGTACTTACGTAGTGTGTAAGTGGTCTTGAAATACTTAATACTGTAAAACCTTAAAATACAGTTTCTTTATGGGTACAATTCCTTACAGAAGCTGTCTTCTGCTGAACTAATACTACATTTTTTTCCCTTTCTTTCCTTTTTTTTTTCCAGCTGTTGCCCCTTATAAAGAGTTTTCTGCTTGCCTTTCACCACCTGTGCTAACACTTCAGGTTGGCTTATGTGCTGCTCACCAGCTGTTGCTTTGGTGATAGCAGCAGCAGAAACTCTGCTAAGCTGCTGTGTTTTTTCTGGCCAGCTGGCCCTGCTTAGTGTGATGGAACAGCAGAATCCTCAAACTGGGATAGAAGGGACAGCACTTAAAAACAGGCCAAAGTGAAAGCAGCAACGGGAGGACAGAAACCAGACAGGGAAGAGCAGACACCTGACTATTCAGAAAAACTGATCTGAAAGCTTAACTAAGCTAAGCACAATCTGAGCTCTTAAAACTGTGAGAACTCCTCAGTGCTCCCACTGCACCTGTTTATCAGACAGACTAGTCAGATAACTGGAAGGAATTTGGTCACAGCCTTTTTGGCAGGACTGAGAGTTGATTTTTTTTTTTACTATAGCTTCTACTGTTTAACTCTTCAAGTTGAGTAGTTTATCAAGGAATCCTTACTAAAGGTCCTTGGTGTGAAAGCATTTCCCACCTCAATAAGGCATAGCCACAAGCAAACAAAAAACTCCAGAGGGATTTTTCTGTACAACCAGTCAGTGTTTTAGAACTCTGTGACATAGTCTGGCTAAAATTATACAGGAGTAGTTACTCCAAAGGGCTGTGTGGCAGGTTCTGCTGTGTAGGTGCAGCAGAAGGTTGTTAATAATGGTTGTAATCATGATAACTCGCCACTGTATGCCCATTACAACTGTTCTGGGTCACTCACATCTTGAGATGAACTACCAAGCAGTCCTAGTTTATTATAGATCTGTTTTTTTCCTCTTGATGCTGAATGCAAAGCAGAGTGTGTGTGTGTGTGTGTGTGTATAGATATATATGTATGTGTGTGTATATATATATATGGAAGAGAAAAAAGTGGGAAGTTTGTGCTTCTAGGGACTGGCATTCCCCTGTCTGAGTCGCTGCCAACCAGCAGCCAGTAACACACACACAGCATAAAGCTGTTCTGAACTGTTCTTGCTCTCACCTCCTGCTCCTGTGCTAGTGTAAAATGCACGCTGCCCAAGGAGCAGGGCTTGTTGGGATCTGTTGCCTAGATCCCATGGGGAAAACCTAACAGTGTCAGCCTTAGGTAAACAGAGGCTATTGCTGAGCTTTTCAGCTGCCCCTTTCCATAGCTTAATCAGGAACAGAAGCTTGTGCTTGTTTTCAGCCCCACAAACTGCTGTTAAAAGTAGGCTTTCAGGTTGGTAGTTGAACACAGAGCTCAGAATACAGATGTGAAAGAAAGTCAAGGTGTCTAAAGGTGTATTAAACGCTTATTGTTTGAGGTTGTTTTAAACTTGTGCACAGGACTTTGGTATTTGGAACCATGGCTAACAATTACCTATCAAACGCTTGTCACTGTCAAAGTACATCTCAGCTGCTTTGGTGACAGCTTTCATCTACAATTTAGCAGCTGAATAATCTCTAAATAAAATATTAGTCTTCAACCAGTGCTATAATATTTCTTTATCAAGGGGCTACTAATTGGGTGACAGTAAGTGGATCTGCAAGTACATTCTGTGTCAGTAAAGGTATTGCTGGGGGAACTCGAGCTGCCTTGCTCTAGTGCTGGTGGTGTTACAGCCATGCTAATCAGGGAGTCCCAAGTGGAGCAAGCTCTGCAGTCAGAGACAATCTCTGCTGGACGCTGGGGGTTATAACTGGAAAAATCAGGCAAGTTTTCACGTATACAAGTCAAGATAACAGACTTCTAACAGTGTGGTTTGAAGCAGAATTGCAGCTGTCGAGCCAGCTGTGAGCACAGAGCAGTTACTTTGCCCTGCCTCCATTGTGTTACCTGCTCAGGCAACGCGTCAGGTTGCCTGCTGATGCAGAAAGGGAGTAAGAAAGGTGGAGAAGGTTGTTCCTTCACAGAAGGGAGAGGGGTTCCTTAACACAGGCTTGAGCAACCAGGTGAGAGAACAAAGCATTCAGGAAGCTGCAGCAGGTTGCTGAGCCAGTCTGGTTTGAACCTGTGATGCATGCATTCCTGCTGAGAGAGGCAGCTTCTCTGCTCACCCGCTCCAGGTGTCCAGCCGCAGCTGAGAGGACATGCGGCAGCGCTGTGACAGTCACCTGCCATCAATACTTGGGTGTCGTCAGACACAGGTGTCCCATCGTTGTTTCAGTTTCACACCAGGGGTTTCTTTGGGGCATTTGCTACATTTCTTGAAGCATACTCTGCTTCTGGGTGCCCCTGTGGGGTGGCTGGGAGCGGCGATGACAACCGTCGTGGGCCTGGATGCGCGCTTCCATCGCATTCCACTTGGTCAGGTTACACCTGGGCGAACTGTTTGCAAGTTGCCTTTCATTTGAGCATTGCTGCGTCCAGTTTGAGACCGGAACAGGGCTTTGTGTCCATAAAAGCGTGCCTGGTTTTCCAGCTTCCATTAAAGAAAGAAAAAAGCTGATTTCCCTTTAAAAAAAAATAACCCAAACAACTAAAGAAATCCCTTTTTAGCAGTCACGGAGCGGTAGTTTTACAGTCTGCTCAGTTCTGCCTGTTTAGACCAATCCCACGTTAAAAGCATTGTTTCTCCAGACTGTATCCTTGTGCTAGGTTGATAACTAATCAAGTGTTTTTGTCTTCGTAGTGCTTTTAGGTGCCTGAATATGTTAACACCTCAAGACCTCAGTGTGCGGTGGTTTTTAAATGCTGAATGGCTAGATAATTTTGTTAAAGGAAGGTGACACCATGTGCGCTGTGTGGGGATTCCTTGGGCATGAGAACATGCTGTGTAGAGGAAAAGAGTCTTCAGAGTTGTCATCTCATTGCTGCTCTCTGTAATGATGCACCGAGCTAATGAACCTGAGTTTCACCAAAGCTTACTAAAATCAGACAGTCCCCGAAGGAGATAAACGCTGCTTATTCAGAGCCCTTCTTTGCTTAAAAGGCCTCATGTGATCAGTAAACAGGGAGGAGATTTAGTTCAGGGACTTGAAATAAACTCCTGCTTTGAGTTCTGTCAGACAGAGACATTGCTGAAGTATTAAATACTGAAAGACATTTCATGATTTTGAACCTGGCTCTGGTTTCTCTTTTAGAAGACATCAAACCGGACTGGTAGAATAAGGACTCTTCCATAACAAGGAAAAGGAACCAGCCTATAATCTCTAGCTCTCAGCAGCCCTACTCCACAGGGTTTTTCTTTTCTATATCCTGCAGATGGATTTAACCTTTTATGAATTTGTGGTTTATAAAGACAAGGAAATTTACAGAAAAATTGTAATAGTGATTTGTTTAGTTTTTCACTTGTATTTGCCACTGATCTGTGTCTTCTGCTTGGTTATGTTTCATGCCTTTTCAAGCTGTCAGCATTGCAATGCTCCCTTTGTTTCCTTACCAGTGGACAGTCAAAACACAAAACAAAACAAAACAAAATGCAAAACAAATCAAAACACAACAAAAGATGAAACAAAACAAAACACAAACAGAAGAACCAACCAAAAAAAAACCCAAACCAATAATAATAATAATCCAGATCATGATTTGAATTTATTTAAAGGATCTCCAAATTCTTTTTTGGTCAGGAAATAAAAATTCCAGTAATTCTGTATTCAAGCTTGTCCTATGGATAAAAATTGAGTGCATTTCTTTGTAACCTGCAAACAGTTGGGGCACTGCAATTTTAGGGCCTAATCCTGACTGGTGCTCTGTACCTATAGCATTTAATAATTTCAGTGGGAATTTTGAGTGTTCAGCCTCTTCTGCGATCAGGCTTTTAGGGGAATCTCTGTTGTCCATCAATCCATAGTGGATTTCTGCACCAAACTCGGGTTAAGATTACCAGGGACCATGCACCAAACTCGGGTTAAGGTTACCAGGGACCGAGGGTGCGATGATGTCCCCCTGTCTCGGGGGATCGCAGCGCAGAGCACTGGCACAGGCTGCCCAAAGAGGCTGTGGGGTCTCCTTCTCTGGAGCCTTTCGAGGCCTGTCTGGATGTGTTCCTCTGTGATCTGTGTTAGATAGGATTGTCCTGCTCTGGCAGGAGGGTTGGACTGGATGATCTCCTTGGGTCCCTTCCAACCCCTAACATCCTGTGAGCCTGGGTTTGCAGAGGGCAGAAGTTGGGCAGCTTGGCTTTGCGTTAACGGAATTGCACTGACAGTGTTTCTTATAGAATTACTGACTAATTTTTTTAACAAAGTATAGATTTTATAATCAGGAAGCCAATACTGGAACAGTAGTAAAGAGAACTTTACTTTTTTTTTCTTTCTCCAGTGTTTAAAAAAAAAAAAAAAACACAAACAAAAACATAAAAGTGCACTTATATGCTGGTTTATTTCACACCTGGGGGAAAGGCAAAGAGGCTGCAAGTGGGGAGATTATTAACTTTCTTTTTTAAAAAAAGAAGGCTTAAGGCAAATTTTAAGACTTAAAAAAAAAAAAAGAAAATGTTTAAGCAATTATAAACGAGGCTAAACCCCTTTGAGAGAGAGAGAGAGAAAAAAAGTTTAGAAATATTCTTAAAATAAATTTTTATAGCGTTAATTTTTGTAATAATTTATGTTTGTACTTCAGAGTTAACTTGACCGCTCTAGTTTCAGAAACAAGAATGAAACTTAGGATAAGTCGAAGCAATGTTTATATTTTTAAAACGTTCTTTGGGATTCTGTTTTTTATTGTACATTTCTTCAGACTGAAAAAAAAAAAAAAAAAAAAAGAAAATGAACAAGAGAAAGAGAAAAAGGAAATTGAGAAAAAAAGAGAAAGAGAAAGAAAACAGAAAGAAAATGAAAATAAATAAAAAAGGAAGAAAAAGGAAAAAGAAAAAGGAAAAGAAGAAAAGAAAAAAGGAAAAAATAAAAATAGTAAAAAAGAAAAAAGGAAAAGAAAGATAAAGGAAAAAGAAAAAGAAAAATTGAGAAAAAGAAAGGAAAAGGAAATAGAAAAAATAAAAAGGAAAAAGAAAAAGGAAAAGAAAAAATAAAAATAAAATGAAAGGAAAAAAATTAAAAAGGAAATGAAAGAAAAAAAAAGGAAAAGAAAGAAAAAGAAAGAAAAATTAAAAAGAAAAAAAGAAAAAAAGAAAAAGAAATAAAAAGGAAAAACAAAAAGATTAAAAAATAAAAAGGAAAAATAAAAATAAGGAAAAACAAAAAAAAGGAAAAGAAAAAAGGAAAAAAAAGAGAAAGAAAAAAAGGAAAAGGAAAAGAAAGGAAAAGAAAAAAAAGGAAAAAGACAAAAGAAAAAGAAAAAAGGAAAAGGAAAAGAAAGGAAAAGAAAAAAAGAAAAGGAAAAGAAAAAAAGAAAAAAAAAGAAAAAAAAAGGAAAAGGAAAAGAAAAAAAGAAAAGGAAAAGAAAGGAAAAGAAAAAAAGAAAAAAAAAGGAAAAAAAAAGGAAAAGGAAAAGAAAAAAGGAAAAAGAAAAAAGGAAAAGGAGAAGAAAAAAAAAGAAAAAGGAAAAAAA
>WAAF01019975.1:537-11727 GCA_013400475.1 Tricholaema leucomelas | reverse complement strand
CAGATCATCAATAAAGATACTGAACATGTCCCTATGCACCTGGTCCACACACCACTCAAACACCCCCAAGGATGGTGACTCCACCAGTGCCCTGGGCAGACCATTCCAATGCTTGATAACCCTTTCAATGAAGAAGTATTTCCTAGTACCCAGCCTAAATCACCTCTGATGCACATTGTAACAATTTCCTCCAGCTCTATCATTTGTTGTCAAGGAGTAGAGGCTGTCCCCCTCCTCATTCCAACCTCCCTTCAGGTAGTTGTAGAGAGAGAGCTCAAAGAAAACTCGAAGTAACAATTATTTTACTCTTAAAATAACGTCTCAGCTCTCCTTAAAAAAAGAAAGAAGCTGTCATTCATTCTGCTTTCTCTCTTTAATCTGGGAAAATTCATTCCATGCTCTCTGTACTCTGGCAGATGTCTCCAGCAGAACTCACTGGGAAATATTAGAATTGAAGTAGGTTAAGCTGATAGGAAAGAAATCCAACCAGAAAGATAAAATAATTTAATAAGCAGATTCAATCTAATCATTGCCTTGCAAGTTGCAGCTCCTTTTGCCTTCCAGTGGGATAGTCAGCACTTGGGTCTCCTGCAGGTTAGTCTTTGGATGTCACAAAGTGGAAAGGTAAAATGGATAGCTTTTAAGACTTGGAGATGGGTATGTAGGCTCATGAATAAGTACTGAAAATCAGCTCCTGTGTTAGCACTTCACAAGATCTGTGATACACTGAGGGTATCTTTCTTACTGCTTTCTATTTTCAATTTAACATAGGTAATGGTAATCTCTTTAGTGGTTTTAAGAACAAACAGAAAAGGTAAGTGGAATACAAACATGAAGGTAGTGCAATAGACCACAGGTTTGTAGTTTGCATGTGGAAATGAGAAGTGAGCACAAAATTTGCCCTGCAAGAGCATTTTATTTTGTGCTGAAAGAAGCACCTTTGCTGTGGCACGGATCTGTTTTCTTCTGACCAGATCTGTGGAGATATTTGGGAGGGGATCTTTGACATCTAAGATGAATCAGCTTCTGAGGATGTCTGTCTGTCTTCAATGTCTACAGAGAGAACAAAAATGATCACCACAGCTTAAGTTTTTAATTTTGGGGTGAGGTGAAGCACTGAGAAAAGTGATTTATTTGCAGCCTATTCCCTTACTTGCAACTGTATGTGTTAGTCCTGGAGCTTTTGAAAGACTTGCTTTCAGAAATAAACACAACAGCTTTCCACAAGGTTAGAGTACTCCAGACTTCAGTCTGCCATTTACCTCAAACCTTGCTTTCAGGCAAATATAGAGCTCACTCTTTCAAATGCAGGCTTTGGTACTCACTGGTATCTATTAGCTGAACTGATATGTTGGTATTTGTAGCAGTCTAAGCCTAAGGACTGTGGAAGGGTCAGCTCAGATTAGAAGCCCATTGTGTGAGCAAACAGTCCTGTGCTTTGCTGTTCACTGAGAGTCCCTGACCTAAAAAGGCTTTGTTTAAACAGGCAAGGCTGAGAGCAGGGGCAAAAGAAATGTAACAGTATAGAGTGATGACTGGCAAATGACAAATGAATTCTCAGATACATTTGTGGAAGCATTTAATTATGTGGGAGTTCAGTAGAGAGGATTAACTGAACAAAAGAAGTGAGGTGAAGAGGGACATGGAGTAGAAGGAGGACAATTACAGTGGGGCAGAAGAGAACAGAAGAGCCTACAGCTGAAGTGAAACAGTTATGAATAAATTATATGATCAGCCAGCCAGCTTGAAAGCTTCTATGGTCCCAGGAAGATGGCATCTGCCTAGAACTGCCTTCCACCAAGTCCACACAGCTTGAGGGGTAGAAAGAGAATACCCTGGTGACAAAATGCATTCAGAGAAATGGCTCAAGCTACCATGGTTGTGCTAGTGTTAGAGAGGCACCACTCAATAGCTCTGGAGTTAGATTGCCAGGAGGGAGTTCTGACAATGGCTAACTGGCATCTCTCTCTTTCTTCCCTTTCTACAGCCTGCAGAAGTGCCTCTGCCATTGATGTACTTTCATTCGCATCCCAGGTAGGACCCTAGGCAAGATCAGGCCTTGAGAAGATAATGGACTATGGGTTTATTGGTTTTGAAAAGCCTTTTCTGTCCTGAGCCCCCTTGCTTCGGGTAGCTGCAGTTTGTCAGGCATCCATTTGAAGGGGATGACAACATCCATAAATACCTAGTACCAGTATTGAGGTTTATGTCACTCGATACCCTATTTCATCCTAAAGGCAGTATAGACCACACAGACCTCTAGAATACCTTGAACCTGACAGCATTTCCTATAGATGTGTATGGGCAGATCATAAAGAAGGGTAAATCAGCATGGCCTCAGTGAAACTGGGTCCTTTAAACTGCATGTGAATTGCATACCTTGATGCAAAGCAGTCCTGAGCAGCTGAATCTCAAGCATTGTGAAGAAGCTGCACAGCTTGTTTGCACACTATATAGAAGATGGGGCTGGCAACAGGCTTAATCCTGGGAACCCATGCAGCAGACTGCAACCTATTGCTACTGCACCTCCTTTAAAGCCCCTAAACACAAACGTGCATCTGCTGTAGGCACCAAAGGAGCATGGTCACAGTGAAAGAGATGCTGGAGATGTTCAGCAAGCTCAGTGATCTGCCAAGCCACAGCCTGATCTCAGTTACAGCTACAGCCGACGGGTGAAGGCAAAACCAGTTCGCTGTGTTTAATTGCAAGAGGACATTAACTACTGGACTGTGAAGCCAAAGATTTGTCTATGTTCATCCCTTCCACAGGTCAGGGAAAAGGGCCAGTAGTACAGAGAGAGTGATTTGCCATGGAATGGGCTGCTCAGGGAGGTGGTGGAGTCACTGTCCCTGGAGGTGCTCAAGAAAAGACTGGATGGGGCACTTGGTGCCATGGTCTAGATGGGTGACAGGTTGGAGTGGATGATGTTGGAGGTCTCTTCCAACGTGTTTGATTCTATGATACCATGTGCTAATAGCCTGCAGTGAGTACAGTTAAGCCTGTCACAGGTGGTCCTCTGTGCTGAAGCCTGTTCAAAGAGGTTCTACAAATACTTTGTTCAACCATTTGCCCAAGCTCCAGGCAAATGGCTAACCATTCATTCACCAAAGGCTCAGGTGTTAAGGAGCTGGTGAAAGGCTGCCATAAACTTTCATAACAACCTTCTGTACTGAGTATCCAGCAGTCTCACTTCCTCTTTTACCTGGCCTTGTACGTGTATGGATCAGACTGTGGCAGAGGGGAATTGATATATATATATAAATATATATTTTATTAATTTTAATCTTCTGAACTCTCACCACCTCCAACCACTGAATCTTAATATTAATATTTGTTCCTTAACACGGTTGTGGAAGACATTCTAGGAATAACACCACACAGAACTATTCTTATCTAGCAAATATTCAAACTACAAAGAGAGAGAGGAATTTCCCCCCAGTCAATATGCCACCTGGGGTCACTATGCCGCTTGCCCAGTAGATGGGCCCAAGCTCTTTCTGCTCTATGGCAGAAGGCAGTAGAGAATTACAGAGGCATTAAAGCATTTACACACAAATTCTTATTAATTATCAATCACCCTCTGGGGCTATGTCACAGCCTATACAAATGTCCAATCTTCAGGGAACTCTGCCTGTGGACATTGAGGCTATGGGATCCTCCCGGCTTCAGGGGAAAAGCAGACAGTCTCTGACCTTGTTCTCCTGGCTTCTTCTAGCAGGACCTCAGGTGCAGAAGGAGTATGATGTCGTGCTGACCCTACAGGCTCAGGGGTGACCTCATTACTGTCTACAACTACCTGAAGGGAGGTTGTAGCCAGGTGGGGGTTGGTCTCTTCTCCCAGACAACCAGCAACAGAACAAGGGGACACAGTCCCAAGTTGTGCCGGGGGAAGTCTAGGCTGCATGTTAGGAGGAAGTTCTTCACAGAGTGATTTGCCATTGCAATGGGCTGCCCAGGGACCTCCCTGGTGGAGTCACCATCCCTGGGGGTGTTCTAGAAAAGACTGGATGAGGCACTTAGTGCTATGGTCTAGTTGACTGGACAGGACTGGGTGCTAGGTTGGACTGGATGATCTTGGAGGTCTTTTCCAACCTGGTTAATTCTATTCTATTCTACAGGACAATCGTGTGCACACATCCAGGGTCTGCTCCTGTAACTCATGGCATTGGAGTTTACCAGGCAGTAATAAGGCAGCAGGCGTGCAGTAGGGTGCACGGCTGCATGAGAGACTGGGCTCTGTAGAGAAAGGCAGGCAATACAGGCAAATAGCAGCAAGCAATGAGCTAAGTGATAAGAGCAAGCAAGCAGGCAGGCATTAAAGTGAGCAATGAGGGGGAGCACTGCAGGTGAGCACATTGTTTACCTGTGTACCCCTATTTATCAAACATGGGCCGAGATTAATGGCCCCTTGGCCACCAGAATGACCAATCAGGATGGCAGTTAGCCAAACTATACCACATTAGACAGGGTCCACAGGCCTGGCTCCCGGTAACCCATAAGCTAGGTGTGTGGGCTTACACAACTGCATTACACAACAAAGGCCCTGGGCAGGCCAGAATTTATGGCACCAGGTCCTTTGTGTCCCTTTGATAGGTAAACAGGTATAAACCTATTTTGGGCCTATGGGCCCTCCACAACACAGACCCAGCCTGTTCTGGAGTGCCTACGTCTATTGTGAGGAATAGACCACGCTGGAATTTATTAATCCACTTTTCCCAGTTCTATCACCCTGGTCAGCACTGCAGCATTAGTTGTGTTCGCTCAGTGCTTCTACTTATTGAATGATGATTACATCTGAGCAGCAGAGACCAGTGAGTCATCAAAGGGTATAAATTCCAGGCTCTGTTTAAATGTTAAAGAGGTGGTAAATGCATGATATACGAACTGCTAAATTCTTCTACAGCTGGGAAAGCAGTATGCTCCAAACAGGATTTACTTTCAATATATTACAAGTTTCTTGAGTAGTCCACTGATAAATATCACAAGAGGCTGCATTCTTATTGTGCTGTAATTAAAATGCCCCTCAACAAAATGCCTGTCCCCAGGCTGATGATGATGATGACAGTGGAAACAGAAGAGGAAAATAAAAATGAAGGGAACTGGTCCAAAGTTAAGAGCTGTCACAAATCTGGCTTTATTCCATATGTGCACAGGTTCCATTTAGAAATATTTAATAGTAAGCATATCACTATTATTACATTCCTAATGTACCTTGAGAACTCTGTCCAGTTCTTGGCCCCCCAGTTTAAGAAGGACATTGAGATGCTTGAACGTGTCCAGAGAAGGGCAACGAGGCTGGGGAGAGGCCTTGAGCACAGCCCTACGAGGAGAGGCTGAGGGAGCTGGGGTTGTTTAGCCTGGAGAAGAGGAGGCTCAGGAGAGACCTTATTGCTGTCTACAACTACCTGAGGGGTGGTTGTAGCCAGGGGGAGGTTGCTCTCTTCTCTCAGGCAGCCAGCACCAGAACAAGAGGACACAGCCTCAAGCTGCGCCAGGGGAAATTTAGGCTTGAGGTGAGGAGAAAGTTCTTCACTGAGAGAGTCATTGGCTACTGGAATGGGCTGCCCAGGGAGGTGGTGGAGTCACCGTCCCTGGAGCTGTTCAAGGCAGGATTGGACGTGGCACTTGGTGAGCTCTGTGGTAACAGGTTGGACTGGGTGATCTATGAGGTCTCTTCCAACCTTGGTGATACTGTGAGACTGTAATCTTTACTGACAGTGCATTGTTCATTGCTGGTTACTCAGAGTTTAACACCAAGCACACAGCTTGCCAAAACCTTTCAGCTCAGGGGACAAGACTCTTCTGAAGATGACAGTGACAAATATGCCACACATTCAATCCAAAAGCTTTTTGCACACAGCTCTGTGATCTTTTGAGGGGTACCTCAAGATAGCTTTCCAGTGGAAGCATAGGGCTGGATGCCCCACAGGGTGCTCCCCTCCCTCCCCATAGCTCAAGGGAGGCTGTGCACTCAAGTGTGCCTATGGCATTGGCATTCAGTCTGTTGCCAGCCCGTTCTGCCATCGGGCTGGCTGGAAGGCATCCATATGTCTGGGAACTGAGCAAGTCAGGGAGCACCGTATGCTCCCGACTGCACTTGATTAAAAAAGAAAACAAACAGGAAAGAAAGAGCTGTTGATCCACTCTTTTTTGGCAGGGATTAGCTTTTAGTATCAGTCCTTAGTCTCATCATAGGCACAAGAAAATGGCCTAAGTCGGCTTTGTTGTAGGGATCTGCAAAAATGCAGGTACACAGCAGAGTGAGTGAAGAACATTTAATGTAAGCTGACAAAAGAAGCAAATCTGTCCTAAATCTGTGAGAAAGAAGCACTGAATTTATGGCCAAGGAAACCTGTCTCAAAGCATCTTTGTCTTGGAATAAAACAACAGCTAAGAACAATACCATAAGAGACATAAGATATAATTAACCCCCACACACAATAAAACATCAAACCTCATTTGTTAACTTGCAATAATTAGGGTGTAAATCCACCTGAAATAAGATGGTTCTTATGTTCCATGGTCTAAATAAAATGCTTATATGAAAAAAAAATAATATGCTTACAACCTAATAATAACATGAGAAGGGAATTGGGAAGAAATATATTAGACTTATTGAGGAAGTCCTGAAAGGAAACAAAGAACTGAAAGTCATAAGAAGGCAAAGGAAAAAGAAAGGAGCTGGTGTGAACAGCAAGACAGAAATGAAAATTAACTGCCAGTCAAGTCCTTAATAGCAAGATCTACGAGCAGGATTGAGGTGTGATGTACGACTTGGAGATATTGCAAGTCTTTCTTCTACTTCCCTGGGAGAGAAAACTTCATTCCAAGCCCCATCTTGGCAAGGAGTCTTGTAAAAATGATTGTGGTGGAAAGAAGTTGGTCAAAAAGCCTACAAACTTTCACAAGGCATTTATCCATCTTGTTTTTCTGACCCATAGCATCAACTAGACATATACAGTTGCTGTGATGAGGGTTTAAAATGCTGTAGAAAGCTTTACGAACTGTACCGGTTTCTGTATAACTTACTGGAGAGCAAAAGTCAAAGGACAAAAGAAGCAGCAGAAATCTGGAAGAGATCAACCCAACATTCATATTGGTAACAAAAAGACTGAGACACAAGTGCAGTATGGAAAGCATACCACTAAGCTGGGACAATTAGGCAGGGTCATCCTGAGTGCCATCACAAAGCACCTACAGGATGGCCAAGGGATCAGGCCCAGCCAGCATGGGTTTAGGAAGGGCAGGTCCTGCCTGACCAACCTGATCACCTTTTATGACCAGGTTCCCTGCCTGGTGAATGTGGGGCAGGCTGTGAATGTAGTCTACCTGGACTTCAGCAAAGCCTTTGACACTGTCTGCCACAGCAAGCTCCTGGCCAAGCTGGCAGCTCATGGCTTGGACAGATTCACTCTGTGCTGGGTCAGGAACTGGCTGGAAGGCTGAGCCCAGAGAGTGGTGGTGAATAGTGCCACATCCAGTTGGGCAACATTGTATGAGTATCTGATGATGATACTCCACCTGGTGTGATCTGTAATCCCCTGCTATGAGATCATCCTCTCTGCAGTACCTACATGCTACCTTGGCAGAAAGTCATCTAAAGAGTGGCATCTCTGTTGCTGAGACAGTGAATTTTCACAAATATTTTGTTTTTTTTTTAAAGCAAGGGTGAAAGTGCATCTTATGATGTACTCCAGTTCTGAACTTCATTTTGCTTGTAATTGTGAGATACTTCCAAGTAAAAACTGCATTGAAGTTGAATATGGAGGAACTGTGAGCAGTAGAATTTTGCTATGAGTAATCTAAAGTGAATCAGAGAATGTCAGGGGCTGGAAGGGACCTTGAAAGATCATCCAGTCCAAACCCCCCTGCCAGAGCAGGATCACCTAGACCAGATCACACAGGAACACAGGTTTTGAATATCTCCAGAGAGGGAGACTCCACAGCCCACCCTGGGCAGCCTGTTCCTGTGTTCTGTCACTCTCACAGCAAAAAAAAAACCTTCCTCATGCTTAAACAAAACTTCCTCTGCCTCAGCTTGCACCCATTGCCCCTTGTTCAGGCATCACCGAGAAGAGCCTGGTTCCATCCCCCTGGCACTCACCCATTACCTATTTACCACACAGAGGAGCCCAGCCTAAGTAAGGAGGCCCAGCCAGCACCCATGGGTGATGTTACAGTGACCACCAAGCTTCTGTCCTACCTAACCGGGGGGCCACCAGGCCCCCCGGCCTTTAGATCCCCTTCACCATTCACCCAGTGTGCACCATGGGGACTCACCAGTGATGATGGGAGGAGGATCCCTCTGCCCAGTTGGGCCAGCTTAGGGCTCGGCTTTCCTAGGGCTCATTATAAAGGGGAGTGGGGAGGGAGGGTAAAGTGGTCACACCTGGGGAGGGTGTGCTGGGTGCAGGTGGTTCTTTGCAACCATAGTGATTCATAGTGATTAGATGTTGTGCTGAGGCATTTGGTTTAGTCAAGGACTTGTCAGTGTGAAACTAATGATTGGACTCAATGATCCTGAGGGTCTTTTCCAATCTAGGAAATTCTGTGGGTCTCTATGGAGAGAACTGAAATGTTGCCATGTACATTAGTGCATCAATCTGTGTACCAAGTGTATGGCAGAATAATAGGGAACAAGCTGCAAGACTTCCTAGTTTTAATGGATTGCAATGACATCTACAAATCCCAATCCAGTTATGTGAATTATCCTCATTTCTTCTCTCCATAACAAAAATACATGCAGAAGAAGGAGGAGATGGAGTTGCTTTGTTATTATCATAGAATCATAGAATCAACCAGGTTGGAAGAGACCTCCAAGATCATCCAGTCCAACCTAGCACCCAGCCCTATCCAGTCAACCAGACCATGGCACGAAGTGCCTCAGCCAGGCTTTTCTGGCACACCTCCAGGGACGGTGACTCCACCACCTCCCTGGGCAGCCCATTCCAATGCCAATCACTCTCTCTGCCAACAACTTCCTCCTAACATCCAGCCTAGACTTCCGCCAGCACAGCTTGAGACTGTGTTCCCTTGTTCTATTGCTGGTTGTCTGGGAGAAGAAACAAACCCCCACCTGGCTACAGCCTCCCTTCAGGTAGTTGTAGACAGCAATGAGGTCTGCCCTGAGCCTCCTCTTCTTCAGGCTAAACAACCCCAGCTCCCTCAGCATCTCCTCATAGGGTTTGTGTTCCAGGCCCTTCACCAGCCTTGTTGCCCTTCTCTGGACACCTTCCAGCACCTCAACATCTCTCTTGAATTGAGGAGCCCAGAACTGGACACAGTACTCAAGGTGTGGCCTGACCAGTGCTGAGTACAGGGGCAGAATAACCTCCCTCATCCTACTGGCCACACTGTTCCTGATCCAGGCCAGGATGCCATTGGCTCTCTTGGCCACCTGGGCACACTGCTGGCTCATCTTCAGCCTACTATCCACCAGTACCCCCAGCTCCCTTTCCTAATGTAGGTCATTTTAAACGATTTTGGGAGGCCCATCTCACTTCATTGGCTACAGATGAAGTCTCTTGGGATTAGCTCAGCTTTAGATGTTCACTGCTGGATGGTGAACATTGGATGATTTGGATCCCTTGAAAATCATGAGACCTGAGTGTTCTTCCAACCCCTATAATTCTGTTATTCTTTAATTATCTCCTAGCAGCTTACTCTTAAGTCCTGAGGATTGGCTGCTTGTGGGGACACAAATGGTTTGCGTATTGCATAGGCAGGTGGCACTTTCCCTTCCTATAACGTTGGGGGAGACGTTGTGGATCTCTTATCTGATCTTCTTGTCACTGCTTTTGGGAAAATGGCATTTTAGAAAAGAGTCAGAGTTCAGAGAAAAAAAAACAATGGATATGAAGTCTGAAAAATGCATTTCAGCATGACAGGTGTATCATTTTCATTGTTTGTTGGAAAGCTGACATGATGACTGGTTCGAATTCAACATATTGCAAGGAGAAAGTATAGGAGAGCCACATAGTAACATGTAGAAAAGAACCAAGGGATGAATGTTATGAGAACTGGATAAAAATCACACTGGAAACTGTCAGGGTCAAGAAAGAAAGGTATTATCTGTGGGAAAATGAAGAGAAAGCCACACCAACTATTGCAAGTTGGGAAGTTCTACCCTGTTTCCAAGAGAATACCTCTGAGCTACAGTGTGTTCTTAGGAAGGTGATTTCTCTGTGTGCTCTTCCTCCAAGGTGCTAGCAGGTATTAGGCCTTGTACCTGTAAATCACTGTCTCTGGGTAATGCCAACTGGAGCAGTGCTAAAGAAGCACATCACTAGACTCAAAGTCACTAAGCAACACTAGATCACTTTCTAAAAGGATGTGGTTTTTATTCCTCAGAGGGAGGCAAGTTTGGTCTTAGCATCTACCAAAACATATCTCAGGACTAATGTTAACAGACTCCTGTATTCAGCCTTTTCCATGCAGCAGTAGCAACTGTGGGATATTGGGGTGTGACTAACACATTCCCAGTTCTCCTTGCAACCATCTTCTTAAATCATGATCCCACAGGTTGGAACCATAGCTCTATTCCGATACAAATGTGCAGTATTGATGGGGGAGCACATTATTCTGTGTAATCCTATGGGCTTGGCTGCTGTGTAGAAACTCACATTGTCCTCTAGCCCTTAAAATCACAAATTACTCCAGGAAAATCTATGCAGGACTAAGCCACAATTGCCACATTTCTGAGTGAGTGTGAATGTGGAAAAGAAAGTCATACGAACTGAAAAAGAGCAGATTAACTGAACTATGCTGGAGAGCAGCCCTGAGGAGAAGGACCTGAGGGTCTGGGTTGACAAAAAGCTCAACATGAGCCTGCAGTGTGCACATGCAGCCCAGACAGCAACCCTGTGCTGGGCTGCAGCAAGAGAAGTGTGGCCAGCAGGGCAAGGGAGGGGATTCTCCCCCTTTACTCTGCTCTCCTCAGACCCCACCTGCAGTACTGTGTGCAGTTCTGGAGCCCCCAACACAAGAAGGACATGGAACTGCTGGAGCGGGTCCAGAGGAGAGCCACGAAGATGCTCAGAGGGCTGCAGCAGCTCTGCTATGAGGACAGGCTGAGAGAGTTGGGGCTCTGCAGCCTGGAGAAGAGAAGGCTTCGAGGAGACCTTAGAGTGGCTTTGCAGTATCTGAAGGGAGCCTACAGGAAGGCTGGGGAGGGACTATTGACAAGGTCTG
>WAAF01019973.1:67507-79876 GCA_013400475.1 Tricholaema leucomelas | reverse complement strand
CTCTTCCAACCTGATTGATTCTATTCTACCAATACCTAAGAGAATTACTTCAAAAAGAGGAGGAGCTAAACTAGCTGAAAGGAACGGGGTGGCAAGAATAGGTGCTCCTTCCATGAGGGGACAGAATATGAAGGAGGGGTTTTGGGTTGTTTTGGGTTGTTTGGTTGGGTTTTTTTTGGTGGAAGTAATATTATTATTATTATGGTTTTGTTTTGTTTCCTTTCCCTTTTTCTTTTCTTTTATTTTTTTTTTTTCCCATTGGAGTCTAATCTATGTTTTATAAGTTATAAAAAATGGTGCATATGGTAATCTAGACCCTGGCAAGCTCTCAGTGGAAGGCAAAGATTAAGTTAAACTTTTGCAAGACTCCCAGGATTTGACCAAGACCCCTTAATATGCTCAGTTTGCCGCTGAAATTAATTGCTAGCAACCTTGAAACTCTTATATACTGATTAGTTTTTTCTACCAGACTGTCAGCTTTACTACAGCCTCCAATGCATTCTCTTTTCTGTTCCTTTTAATATTGTCTTGTATTAAATAGTAACCAGAGTTTGCTCTTCCTGTAAATCACTGCCTCAACATTAAAGAAAAAAATAGTCTCTTAAATGAGAAATGTTACCATGTCAAAGATGTTGCTAGTTAAAAAGAACAAGTCTATATGTGAATTGCATCTTTAAAGAGCGGGATTCAGTGTCTGAAACTAAGAGCATCTTACTTACATCCAGCTGTGCTGAAACATGCATAGAAGCTGGATTGTTAGCTGTATGTAGAGGCAGACTGCACAGATTGCAAATGGACATGTGTATGATGCAGGTCCACCTGTTCTTAAACCCTCATCCCTATATTGCCATGGATGAATTTCTGTACATAGGCAATAATCATTTCCAGCAGAGGTAACTGTATCTATTTCTGGGAAATGTCTGCTAAGGATATTCTCCTTCTGCCTGAGTACAAGCAGAAAGTTGAGAGCTCATATAGATTATACATATCAATGGCTTCGTACACATTTTAGTTTTGCTTATATTCAGAATTCACACAAGATATTTTTTCTTATACTGATATCCAATTGATTCCATTCTTGGATTGTGGAAAAAATATTCCATAATTGTATTCAGCTATATACAGTGATTGTCATTCAACACCTTCACTGTAGAATTACATGGCAGTGGGTGTGAATTGAAATGCTGAGATTTTTAAGTGTAAATTTGCCCAGCTCCCTGAGAATTGTGGCTACTGAAAGCAACTCAGTCTATGCAACTGTAACATTCTAAGAACATGTTTTGCTTAATGTTGAACCCACTCTTAGAAGCAAATCTGACCATCACTCATCTCTTTCTAGGTTCATGCTGCATTTTGAAGAAACAGTGAACAATCCATTGTGTGTGACGCTAGTCTGCAGAACAAGAAGAAACACATCAACACTCAGACAAAAGAGGACTGGAATGAAAATATAAAATTACAGGAGAAGTTAAGAATTGTTAGAGAAATAGAAACTTATAATTGGTAGAGCTTTGACAGTTATTGAGCAGGAAGTTTCAAACTGGTATTTTACTTGTAAAGACAGAGAGGAACCTTCAAGAACTAGTTTCTGTTTCTTCATAATCCCTCTAGTTTCTATTTAATTTACAGAGACAAGGTATTTTTTTGTTTATTTTCTGTGTTTTCATAGGAATGTGTAGTGTGCATGTGTCACAGAGGATTCTCTGCCTACACTGATTTGTGGCAGAAGGGAGAAATTAATTGGTGTGAGATAATATGTATAAAAATATATATTTATTAACTTCAATATTCTGAACTCTCACCACCCCCAACCACTGTGTATTAATATTAAAATGGATCTTACATGGTTATGAAGTACCTTATAGGATTAATACCACAATATAACTTATTAATAACTATATTACAATAACTATAAACAGAGAGAGGAATTTTCCCTGCGGCAAATACCACTTTGGGGTCAATATACTACTTGCCCAGCAAAGTGGGCTGAAACTCTTTCTGCTTTATGGCAGGAGGCAATAGGAATTACAGAGCATTAAAACTTTTACTTACAATTCTGATTAATTATCAATAATCATCAATCACCCTCTGGGGCTACATTACAGCCTATACCTAGTGTCCAAATCTTCAGGGCAGTTTTGCCCGTGGACTATGAGGCTGGAATCCTCCCAGCTTCAGGGGAAGGAGAATCTTCCTGGCTTCTGGGGAGATGAACAGTCTTCCCAGCTATCGGGGGGAAATGACGCTTCCCAGCTTTCTGGGGAAATAAAAGTCTCTGACTTTGTTCTCCTGGCAAGGATGCAATCTCTTCCTTCGTCTCCTGGCTCCTTCTGGATGCTTTGTCCAGGGACTGGTCCAGGGACTGTTGGCAGGACCTCAGGTGCAGGAGAAGGATGTCATGCAATCTCAGCACGGTTCTATGCTCACTGGCAGGCTGATCGCATGGGGCCTTCTTCATGGTAACTCGCCGCAGCAGGCTGGGAGATTCTGTCTCCGTGATAACAGCATAAGCAAGAGGCTGGTGAGTCTAAATCTAACAAAAAGCAGGTGTGCCTGAATATGAGTGATCGTGAGCAAGGGGGGGGCCCGAGCACGGGGCCTGAGCATGACTGAATGCATGCTGGTGAAGTGAGAGTGCAGTGAGAGAGCTGCAGCGATGGAGTCAGAGCAGGCAGGTGAAGCTAGAGCACATTGTTTACCTGTGTGCTCTATTTATCAACTGTGGGCCGAGATTAATGGCCCTTTGTACATTAGACTGGCCAATCAGGTTTTGGCAGTCAGCCAAACAATACCCTAATAAGCTAAATCACAAGTATGGTACCTCCAAATATGGGGAGAGCATAAGTGGGCCACATGCTAAGTGCGTGAGCTTATGCAACATGTTTACAACCAGCTTATATAACCTGTTTACAACCTAGACCTTTGGCAGGCCAGACTTTATGGTACCAGGCCTATTGTGTCCCTTTTGTGCTTGTTTACCCATTTAATGTGTGTTTACCCCTGGTTTAGGCAGCAAAAACATGTTCAGGCAAGAATAGTCATAAAACAAGCCTATTTTTGGACCTACAGGCCCTCCATGACAGCATGATAGACATTTAAGCAACAAAGAAGGAATGAAGACCATATAAAAGCCTATGAAAATGAGAAAGAAAGTATTTTCTTTCCTCAAGATGTTCTCACCCAGAACACAGATAGGAAATTCAAGGATGGAAAAATTGGATGCATGTTAGAAAGTCTACAACTTCCTAACATCCTGGTTATATCCAGGTGAGGGTCAGTCCCAGGCAACCAAAAACAGAATGAGGGGATACAGTCTCAAGTTGTGCCAGAGGAGGTATAAGCTGGATATTAGGAGGAAGTTCTTGATAGCAAGAGTGATTGGCATTGGAATGGGCTACCCAGGGAGGTGGTGGAGTAGCTGCCTCTGAAGGTGTTGAAGAAAAGACTGGATGAGCACTTGGTGCCATGATCTATTTGATTGGATGGGGTTGGGTGACATGTTGGATTGGATGGTCTTGGCGGTCTCTTCCACCCTGGTTCATTCTATGATTCTATGATTTTATGAACAGTGTGGGAAGGCCCAGTCCTGAATAACTGGCACGGGGCCCAGCAGTGCTGTGGGGGACGAGCAGTCGAGATCCCCAGAACTGTTTGTCATCCCATCTTGCAATTAAATAAAGAAGGAGAAAAAAGACTGAAGCGTGAAAATTATATGTTTTTTAAAGTTATGAGAAAAGTTACCAAAGTCCCCAGTCTAAAGATTTCAGAGCTGTGAATGAGACATGAAATATTACAAGATTTATGAGGGGCTGGGGTTCAGTGAGTGTGTGCCTAAAGAAATGACTTGCATTTTAACCAAGTGTATTACACTTGAAAGGCAATAGCTTGGTTATCTTTTCTGAACAATGACTGACTGTGTGCAGCTGTCAAAGGGAGCTCATTATACCAAAGAAGTTGTAATTCAGCTCTACGGATTGATGTGATGGTCTCCAATTCATGGTATGTTTCTAAAAGGCAATGGAACCAGCAGTGAGTGGCATCCAAAGTGGTAATTACTTGTGGGAAATAGCTTCATGGTTTCAACTTCTAATTCAAAGGGCTTTTACAAGAAAAAGAACCTTTAATTCAGCCTGTAACCTAAACCTCAAGGCTACCCTACAGCTCTGCACAGCACCTAAAAAAAATTGTGTCTATCATATTGTACAGATTGAGAGAAAGTATCTACCATATATTGCCTCTGAGCAGCAGTTAGCAGTCTGGGTGGAACTCAGTGATCACTTTGTGTCCCTTCCAAGCCCTGACTTCCTGTGATCCTGTGATCCTGTGTTTGTTCATATGTTTTTTTCCAGCTTGTAAAATTTGTGACTACTTTCTTCACTTACATGTTCCATGAGTAAATGTTGATTTTCTAAACTTTAGTCTTAAAAATCAAGTTAACAATTAAAAAAAAAAAAAAAAAAAAAGGAATTCTTATAAAATGTCTTTCCCTCTGTGAAGGTTGCAATTAGCCAGGAGACAGCTTGTTGGTTTTTTTTTTTTCTTTTGTGCTGTGATTATCACCATTGCTGCTCTCTGGGTTGTGTTTGAAAATAAGAACCTGGGCAAGAAGATCTGCCCGTGAATATCTCCATTCAATGTGCATTCCAGGGTGGGTTGTGGAGTCTCGCTCTCTGGTCAAGACCTGCCTGGATGTGATCCTGTGTAATCTGGTATAGGTGGTCCTGCTCTCGCATGGGGGTTGAACTGGATGAGTTTTTGAGGTCTCTTTGTTATGGAGGCAGGAATTAATTTGGCCGAGTCAGGAATTTATAAAAATAGAGTTATTTTATTTCCCAATACCCACCCCCAAAACTATATACAGAAGATAACTTAGATTTAACTAGCAGGTTCTTTCTTGGTTGTTTGAGAATATCTACACAATAGGATACCACAGGTAAACTTGAATAATTTTAAGTCAGTAATTGGAAAAGGATTTGTGCTATTAAATATAGCATTCCTCACTATCAAAATAGGCTGAGCAGTAGGCTACTCACGACAGCTGGCTTGAAAAGAAGGACAATTCAAAGGTCTGTCCCGTGGTCTTTTCAGCAACCTTCAGAGTCGTTAAGAAGTGATAAGCCACACAATAAGGACGCCTAAAGTGAAGTCCTTCAGGGCTTGTCTTCGGAGTGTCAAAGGCTCCGTGTGTAGAAGTTATCCAGGTGGGGGGAGAAGAACTCCAAGCAGGCACACCAAGGCGGGAACACAATCCAAAACGGGGACGAACTCCATGGCAGGAGCACCCCAAGGCGGGAACACCCCAAGGCGGGAACCCCTTGGTATTTATACCCTTTCTCAGACAGAGAGCAGAGTTACCACTTCCTAGGTGCAAAAAGCACACAGCCAATCCTCAGCCGAGTGCAGCGCGGGCCCGGTACGGGGCACTCCTCATGCCGGAAAGGTCCCCCCTGCTCCCCCCCACCCCACGCCTGCAGGGCAGGGGGGGAGAAACAGGTCTGTTTGCGCCTTTTCCTCTCCCATTCAAACCACAGAGGGAGAGGAAATTTCTGGGGTACACGGGACCTCCAGGACACTCTTCCAGCCCCTAACCTTCTGTGATACCCTTATGAAGAAGAGCTATCCTCCTTAGTCTAGCAAACAAGTTTGTCCCAGTGATATTCCCTGTAAACTAACACTGTGTGTAACAACAGTCAGTCAAACACTACTTGAAATTCTGACACATATTAGTAGTTCTGAGATTTTGATCATTCAGGTTTAACCTGCTGGGAATATTATTTTTTTTTTTTGCCTCTTACATCAAGGAGTTAACTGAAAATCCTACAACCACGGAACAAAACCAGGCCTAGTTCATATGTTAATGAGTCGGGATAATTGCAGCTTTCCCTAGGTAATCTCGGTGTCAATTATTCATGATCCATTGACAGCAGACTCGACATTTCCAACTGACAGCTTTCAGTCGTTTTGTTTACAAGTATGAAAAGCTGAAGTATGAAAAGCTAGGTAGTTAAAGAGTGCTACTTTTTATGTCTTCTTTTCCCCCTTTCTTTCCAGGAAAATATAAAAATAGGTGGAACAAAAGGAGATACAGTGAATTTTCCTCATCAAGTACAGAAGAGGAGCCTCTTTCTGCCAGAAACTATCACAGCAGTGTTGGAATGAGACTCTGGCTCAGGTGTTAGAATCCACTGAGCTCCAAGCTCCATGTTGAGCCCAGGTTACTATGTGACATCACTTAGGCAGAGCTATGGCATTGAAAGAAGGAACAACAATATTTTGCTTTCCACCTCTCAGTGCTTATTGCCACCAAACCCAGTAGTGAATATCCCATATCATGCATGCCTGGAGAATACAACCAGTATCCGTCATTCAATTAGGAACTTTGCTCCGTGTTCTTTTGCATGAAAACCAACAAACAAAAACCTAGCAACTGACGTAGACATATTCCCAGGTTTCCCTGTTGTGAAACTGGACCTCTCACAACTTCAACAGCTGCATAGAAGTGGAATGTAAACTTTTCAGACTGCAAAGGGAAGTTGTGCAGTCATCATCTATGGAGGTGTTCAAAACACCAAGTAAATATGATGCTTCTTTGAGACATGGTTTAGCGGGTAAAGTTGAAGTCACCAACCCTGGATGTGTTTTAAGGGTGATTTGGATGTGGTGCTTAGGGATATGGTTTAGGGTAAATCTTGTAGAGTAGGGTTCTAGGTTGGACTTGGTGTTCCTGAGGGGCTTTTCTAACCTGGATGTTTCTGTTATTCTGTGATTCTGTGTTGAGCTGACAGTTGGACTTGATAATCTTAATTTCCAACCTTAATGAGTCTATGATTTCATATATATATAAGTTCTCTCACTAGAAGTTATATTTTGCCCACTAAAAGTTAAATTCCTGTGTATCTTTAAGTGCTTTTGAAAGTCTTATTTTATGTCTGCTGTTCTTATATCTGTGGAGAAATTAGAATATTTCCCAATACCAGCATCCTAATTGAAATTAATTGACAATAATACAATAGGGAACGAATTTTTAAAGACATTTAAGTGCCTAAAGATGCATGTAAGTACTTAGTGAGGTTTTTCAAAAGATTCTACACACCTGACTCCCATTATGAAAAAAGTTTAAGGTGTCTCAGTCCATTAATAAGCTATTTTAGTTTTTCAGCCTTCATCCTAATTTTGAGGTAATGACTATTTAAGAAAATGCTCACTCAGGCTAAGCATTTAACTTTTCTCCTAAGCAAATTATTTTTTATCAGAACGTGTGTATTTCTGTGCACTGCACTGCAGATTTTTTTAATTCTCTCTCTTTTTTTTCATTTTATTGTTCTTTTCTTCTAATAAAAGGAGTGGCAAGGCATACTGGGATAATGGGGTTTTAATAATTATTTAGGTTAATGAGTAATCAGAGTGGTTGATTTTTAGGGTGCATCAAACCGCAGTATGCATGTACCATGTTTCAAAAATTCCAGTCTCAGTTCAGTGCAGCACCTAAGAGCAATGCAGGCACAACTAGAGCTGGGGAAAGACACAAACCCAGTGCTCCACAATCATTTAGAACCATAGAATTCTAGAATCCTAGAATGGGCTAGGTTGGAAAGGACCTCAAAGATTATCCAGTTCCAACCCCATGCCATAGCCAGGGACACCTACCACTAGAACAGGTCGCTCAAGGCCTCATCCAACCTGGCCTTGAATACCTCCAGGAAGGGAGCAGCCACAACCTCCCTGGCCAACCTGTGCCAGTGTCTTACCACCCTTACTGGAAAGAACCTCTTCCTAACATCCTCTTTAAATCTCTCCTCTAACACTTTAAACCCATTACCCCTTATCTTGTCATTATAGGATCTTGTCAATAGCCCCTCCCCAGACCTCCTGTAGCCCCCTTCAGATACTGGAAGGCCACTCCAATGTCTTCTGGAAGCCTTCTCTTCTTCAGGCTGCGAGTGTCAACTCTCTCAGTGTGTCCTCATAGCAGAGCTGCTGCAGCCCTCTGAGCATCTTCTTGGCCTCCTCTGGACTTGCTCCAACATTTCCATGTCCTTCTTGTGTTAGAGGCTCCAGAATTGCACACAGTACTCCAGGTGGGGTCTCAGGAGAGTAGAGTAAAGGGGCAGAATCCTTGCCCCTTGGCCTGCTGGCAACACTGCTCTTGCTGCAGCCCACGACACAGCTGCTGTCTGGTTTGCTTGCTCACAATGCTGGCTCATGTTGAGCTTTTTAGCCCACCCATCTCCACACAGTAACTAAATAATCACACGTTTTGCACCCATAATTCTCTCAGCTAATCCTGCATGGTTCACAAATTCCAGTAACCCATACTAGCGGTTGTCCATCTGGACTCATTCATTCTGCACTTTCATTATTTAATTGGCAACATTCAGTTATCAGACTTGGAAAAAAAAGATATGTGCCATTTACCGAAGGAAGTGTTGGTTTAATACTTTACTACTGGCAATGTGTCCGTGTTCATGTAGTCTTCACAGAAATCACAGAAACACCCAGGTTGGAAGGTAACTCTCAGGATCACCAAGTCCAAGCCCTACTCTACAAGATTCACTTTAAAACACATCCCTAAGCACCACATCCACCTTTAAACCATCCTTAAACACATCCAGGGTGAGTCACTCCACCACCTCCCTGGGCAGCTCACTCCAGTCCTTGACCACTCTCTCCATGAAAAGCTTTTTCCTAATGTTCAATCTAAACCTCCCCAGCCTCAGCTTGAGGCCATTGCCCCTTGTTCTGTCTCCAATGACCTGTGAGAAGAGACTAGCAGCAGCCTCTCCACAATATCCCTTCAAGTAGTTGTGGACAGCAATGAGGTCTCTCCTCAGCCTCCTCTTCCTCAAACTAACCATTCCTAGCTGCCTGTCAAGGTCCAGAGAACAGAGATTAACAATATCTCTGTCCAGAGGAGCAAGATCTGTTCTTACAGATTTCCGTGTTGTGAAATTAAGGTGCAGGCGAGACCATATATCACCACAAAACTATTTATTAAAGGATAAGGTTGAACAAAACAGAGGGAGAGAAGGGGAGAGAGAGAACAATGGAGAAAAAGAGAAGCAGGAGGGGAGGAAAAGAGCAGGGATTATATTACCTTTCATGAANAATGACCTGTGAGAAGAGACTAGCAGCAGCCTCTCCACAATATCCCTTCAAGTAGTTGTGGACAGCAATGAGGTCTCTCCTCAGCCTCCTCTTCCTCAAACTAACCATTCCTAGCTGCCTGTCAAGGTCCAGAGAACAGAGATTAACAATATCTCTGTCCAGAGGAGCAAGATCTGTTCTTACAGATTTCCGTGTTGTGAAATTAAGGTGCAGGCGAGACCATATATCACCACAAAACTATTTATTAAAGGATAAGGTTGAACAAAACAGAGGGAGAGAAGGGGAGAGAGAGAACAATGGAGAAAAAGAGAAGCAGGAGGGGAGGAAAAGAGCAGGGATTATATTACCTTTCATGAAGAACAAGGGAGAGAGGCTTTAGCCTCTCACACTCCCTCCGTCACTCCTCATAAGATTTATTTTCCAGGCCCTTCACAGTTTCATTGCCCTCATCTTCACCTGCTCCAGCATCTCCACATCTCTCTTGTATTGCAGTGCTCAAAACTGAGCAGAACACTAGAGATATGGCCTCATCAAAGCTGAGTCTGAGGGGACAATCACCTTCCTCTTGTACAGTATGAACATTCATCAGTCCTTTGAAAATAGATCATTTTTCATGTTTGTTTATTTGTTTGTTTTTAATAACTAGGTAGATTTGGGGGTCTATTTTTGAGGGGGGAGTTTTTATCATAACTGTTCACATGAAAACAACTTTTAAAATTTTCTTTTCCGAAACAATAAGTTGAAACACAACAACAAATTTCCTTTTTTTTTTTTTCTTTAGATTAATACCTTTGAATTCAAATAATTTAGCTGTCCTATCTAGTAAAACTCTGAAAACAGCTATCCCAAAACCTCAGACACACTTCTTTTTTTTAACCATATGTTTGTTTTGTTTTTTAATATTAAACCTTTTTTTGTTGTTTAGTTGTTTTTATTGTTTAGCAAACATGGATGAGTTGCAGGATTTCTTACCTTGCAGTGTCCCATAGAAGTATCCTTCATGCCTGTAGTGCATGCAACAAGAAAATCAAGACTGATCTACAGATTAAATCTATATCTTCCAGTACTCTATTACATTTTTATGTGTAAATGGATGTGTCTCAGCTGTTGAAGGTGGAAGGGGAAAGAGGAAGGGAAGGGTTTTCATGCAGGTTCTGCAGCTTTTTAAGCAATTTGTGTCTCAGGCTGTTGCTGCAGTATAGTGCAGCCTAAAATACCATTCCAGAATGCACTAAGCCAGCAACTTTATGAATTAAAATTGCAATGGAAATAATGTTCTGCCTCAGAAACTTCAAAATATATAAATGTTGATAAAATGAACTGTTCTCCTTGGCTTTTGGTATTGATTGAGTGACTTCTCAACCACTTGATAGTCTAAAAGTATTTCAGATAAAAGGCAAACATGACCTTTTGCCATGATTATGTTCCCCAGACAGTTACTCCTGTTTGCATGCACAGACAAGCAGATACTGTACTGACTTTTAAACATATTCCATAATGCTGAAAAGAAAAAGTAAGATTTCCTATTCTAAAATAGATAATAATGTCAAAAACATCCTAAGTGATAAGGGAGCAACAAAATTTTCACTTGGAAAGGTTTAATCTCTCAAGTAGTAGAGCCTAAAGCAAATGGTTTCAATTCATATTTTGAGCAAGCCATCTATGATAAATTCTGCCAGATAAATATCTACTACCACCTTCCCAAAGCAGGGAAAGAAGTTTTCACAACATTCCTCAATTTTTAGCTAAACTGTACAGTGGAAACACTGATAACTAATGGCAAGTGGTAGGAACTGTTCAGCTGTTTGTTTCAAAGACTACAATGGATCTTTAACTAACTCCCTTCTGTTAGATTCTTGTCCTAGGTGCTCATTCTTATGACTGCCTATTGCTAAATATCATTAGAATGTCAAGTTCCAGGGTAAGATTTCACAGAAGATTTCTAAAGATGCTACTTTGGTTCAGTCCTTACCTAGAGAATAAATCTTATAAAGAGCAACTGAGGAAGCTGGGAATGGTTAGTTTGAGGAAGAGGAGGCTGAGGAGAGACCTCATTGCTGTCCACAACTACTTGAAGGGATATTGTGGAGAGGCTGCTGCTGGTCTCTTCTCACAGGTCATTGGAGACAGAACAAGGGGCAATGGCCTCAAGCTGAGGCTGGGGAGGTTTAGATTGAACATTAGGAAAAAGCTTTTCATGGAGAGAGTGGTCAAGGACTGGAGTGAGCTGCCCAGGGAAGTGGTGGAGTGACTCGTCTTGGATGTGTTTAAGGGTGGTTTGCATGTGGTGCTTCGGGATGTGTTTTAAAGTTAATCTTGTAGAGTAGGGCTTGGACTTGGTGATCCTGAGGGTGTCTTCCAACCTGGGTATTTCTGTGATTTAATTTTACAGTCTATCAAGGAGATTGAGCTTTGTATAAGAGCCTGTGCTCACCTCCATGGAAAAACACGATACACATAGACTACTACTCAGACTTGTTCAGAGGTCAAAAAAAGGTTTTCAAATAGGTATGTGGGGATTCTGAAATTTTCATAATTAACATATTTTTCTCATGCTGTCCGAAAAAGGAGCTCATGCTATTGTTTGTGACCGAAAATCATTGAACATACATTGAGCACTTCTTATTGCATTGCAGTGTCCAGAAGAAAAGGTGAAATTTACCTCCCAGATTCTTAAATAACAAGGTAAGTATTAGTCAATCTAACATAACTTTTGGGAAAGAAAAATGTGGTGTTCATATCAAAATGATGCATTTGTCATTCTTTTGGAAAAAGCTCTTATCAGAGTAATAACATTATTTATCAATCATAGCCAATACTGTAATGACAGGACAAGAGATAATGGATTTAAACTGGAGTAGGTGAGATTTAAACTGGATGTTAGGAAGAAGTTCTTTCCAGTAAGGGTGGTGAGACACTGGCACAGGTTGGCCAGGGAGATTGTGGCTGTTCCCTCCCTGGAGGTGGCCAAGGCCAGGTTGGATGAGATCTTATCTTGGGGGTGATAAGAGCTCACCTGAGGGATGGCAAAGAGCTCAGGTCCAGCCAGCATGGGTTTAGGAAGGGCAGATCCTGCCTCTCCAACCTGATCTCCTTCTATGATCAGGTGAGCCGCTTGGTGGATGTGGGGAGGCCTGTGGATGTGGTCTGTCTGGACTTCAGCAAGGCCTTTGACACTGTCCCCCACAGCAAACTGCTGGCTAAGATGTCAGCCCACGGCTTGGATGGCAACACTCTGTGCTGGGTTAGGAACTGGCTGGAGGG
>WAAF01019973.1:28100-67067 GCA_013400475.1 Tricholaema leucomelas | reverse complement strand
CCAGAACGAGAGGGCACAGCCTCAGGCTGCGCCGGGGGAAGTTTAGGCTGGAGGTGAGGAGAAAATTCTTCACTGAGAGAGTCATTGGCTACTGGAATGGGCTGCCCAGGGAGGTGGTGGAGTTGCCGTCCCTGGAGCTGTTCAAGGCAGGATTGGACGTGGCACTTGGTGCCATGGTCTAGCCTTGAGCTCTGTGGTAAAGGGTTGGACTTGATGATCTGTGAGGTCTCTTCCAACCTTGGTGATACTGTGCTACTGTGTGATACTGTGATCTTGAGTGACCTGTTCTAGTAGTAGGTGTCCCTGGTTATGGCAGGAGTTTGAACTGGATGAACTTTGAGGTCTCTTCCAACCTATTGCTGTTATAGAAAAACATTGGCACTGCTCAGGTGACATTTTCTCTTCAGTAATATGAGATGAAAAAAATAGCTCTTGCATTGCAGATGTCTGATGTCCATTTTGTGCCAGTAAAGGTTTCATCTTTGTGCTTGGCCCTGATGACATGGAGCACTTTGCAAAGTCAGGACACCTTGCATATGATTGGCTGCAGGCAGTTTTCAATGAGCTGTCATTTGCACACCAGTGCCTTTGGGGCAGTCCCAGCCTAGCAGGCACTGGTGCATAAAGCTGAAGAACTTTTTCAGGTGTTGTATGCTTCAGTGGAGATGAGTAGCAGATAAAATTGTTTTATACAGTGCTAGTGAATGAAGAACAAATTTTAAGGATCCTTCTAAGCAGAGATTAACATTACACACATTTGTTAATCCATAAGAAACACTTGAGAAGGAGAAGAAGAGATGGGTAAGGGATGCCAAACAGCCTGTCCACTGAGGACCAGCAGCTATAAGTAGGTGGGAGCTGTTTCTAATAATTTCTACCACCATGAATGTTGAATTACTTTCCTTTCCATCCATTTTAAAAGAACATCCTGTATTCTGCTCTGGCAGGAGGGTTGGACTAGATGATCTTTTAAGTCATTTCCAACCCCTGACATTCTGTGATTCTGTGAGTCTATGATTTTGTGATTAATATAATCATTTTAACCAAGTGTTCCCTTTTTATGTCACAAGAATGGGATTGTGCTTTCAGCTTTGAATATCACGTGTTGCCTCTACTTGTATTGAATCTGTTATCAGAAGCCATATCTGATACTGAAGCTGTGTCTGTGTTAATCTTACAACACCTGTATCATCACTCATTCAATACTGTAGATGAGAACAAAGAAGAAGTTTCTTGTTAGACAAAGGGGATGATCATTGGAATGGTGGGATCAGGCTATCCACAAAATGTGTTAGCAGTGTTATGGGTTTTAACCAGAGGTAAAGAATGATAAAGAAATGTGGCATGGGTGTGGCAAGGCAGGCTGCAATGCACTGTAAATATATATAGGCATCTATATGATAAACAAGAAAAAGACATATGCCAGAATCCAGCATTATCTTCACACACAAGTCTGAATGCCAATGTGTCTACACAGCAAAGTGCTTTGCTTTGGAAGATACTGTAGGGACAGTCCCTATCCATCTTATGCATGGGTCAGGTAAAACACACTCTGAGACTATCAGTGCACCTGGATTCATGAATCAATCAGATTTTTATCTGTCTTTCCTATTAAAGGTCCTATTTCAGCAAAACACTCAACCACTCTGAAGTGTCTTGTTCTAGTCCATTCCTGTTCAATAAATCATTTGTTCATGTTTAACCTATACTTTTGTGACACTTTACCCTCAGTAGGAAATCCAGCTACAATGCAGACGGATTTATCTGCATAGCCTCAGGGTTTATCTCTGAAGTGACAATGAAGTAAGTGAGGAAGTGCAGCATGTCACTTAGTCCACATCAGTTTCCTATGTGAACTTTCAAGCATGCAAAAACCCTTTCTGAATAGCCATTAGTGGTGTGTGTTTGTTCTGCCATACCGTTTGCTAATGCTGCAGGTCACCTCTCATCTTCTGCACTAAAGAAATAGTCCTCTACATTCTGTTTGCAGAACACCTCTCATCACCACATACAATTTTGCATCAATTTTTTAAACATAACATTTATATTTTCACAGGCAGCAATTATACATTTTATTGGACAATTATTATTTAGAATCATAGAACGGTTTAGGTTAGAAAGGACCTCAAAGATCCAACCCCCTGCCATAAGCAGGGGCACCTCCCACTAGAACAGGTCACTCAAGACCTCATCCAACCTGGCCTTTAGCACCTCCAGGGAGGGAGCAGCCACAACCTCTCTGGGCAACCTGTGCCAGTGTCTCACTACTCTCACTGGAAAGAACTTCTTCCTAACATCCACTTTAAATCTCCCCTCTGCCACTTTACTCCCTATCCTGTCATTACAAGACATTGTCAATAGTCCCTCCTGTTGGGGAGGGGAAATTAATTGACGTGAAATGATATTTTCCAAAATTAATATTGTTTATTAATTTTGCCATTCAGAATTCTTGCCACCCCCAACCACTAATTTTAGTAATATTTCAGTTCTTACATGATCAGGGAAACATTCCATGGATAATATCTAGATCTAGTAATAACCAGCAAAATGCATAAACATTAATGGAACTAGAAGAGAATATTCCCATGGTCAATATGCTGTTTGCCCAGTAGCTGGGCCCAAGCTCTTTCTGCTCTATGGCAGAAGGCAGTAGAGAATTACAAAGAGGCATTTAAGCATTTACTCACAAATTATTATTATTACCCTTGTGGGGGCTAGCCACAGTCCAGACAGTACCCAAATGCTTTCAGGGGACTCTGTCTTGTTGGACGTTGAGGCTTGAATCTTCCTGGCTTCTGGGGAAAGGACGCAGACAATCTCTGACCTTGTCTGCTGGTTTCTTCTGGACGATCTGTACATATGTCCAGGAATTCTAAGCAGGACCTTCAGGTGCAGAGGCAGATGTTGTGCAGTCTCAACATGATGTCATGCTGGCCACACAGGCCACACAGGTATCCAGGCTCTGCCTCTGGCAACTCGCAGCAGTGGAGTTTACCAGGCAAGCAATAAGACAATGTGCAATAGCAGCATGGCTGGGCACAGCAGAAAGAGCAGGCAAAGAGCAGGGAAGCAAAGTGGGAAGCAAAAGCAGGTTGTTCACCTGCATATCTCCTTTTATCTACGTGGGCCGAGATTAATTGCCCTTTGGACACAAGAACAGCCAATCAGGATGGCAGTTAGCCAAACCATACCATATTAGGCAAAGTCATAGGCTCACTTTTCTCCAAGTTGGGAAAAGCATAGGCCTTGCACTAGGCAGGCGCAAGGTAAGTGCATGTACCTTACACCACAGGACCCTGAGCAGGCCAGACTCAGTGGCTCCAGGTTCTTTTGTGTCCATTTCCTGTGCTTGCCTCACTGGTGGAGCAGAAAATCATGCCTAGGCAAGGCAGGACATGTATAAGCCTATTTTGGGCCTATCAGGCCTACCACAACACCTCCCCAATCCTCCTCAAAGCCTTCTCTTCTCCAGGATGCAGAGACCCAACTCTTGTAGCCTGTCCTCATACCAGAGCTGCTGCAGCCCTCTGAGCATCTTCATGGCCTCCTCTGGACTGGCTCAAACAGTTCCATGTTCTTCTTGTGTTGGGGGCTCCAGAACTGCACACAGTACTGCAGGTGGGGTCTCAAGAGAGCAGAGTAAAGGAGCAGAATCCCCTCCCTTGCCCTGCTGGTGACGCTGCTCTTGCTGCAGCCCAGCACATAGTTGCTGCCTGGGCTGCACTCACACTGCAGGCTCATCTTGAGCTTTTCATCACCCCAGACTCCCAGGTCCTTTTCCTCAGGGCTGCTCTCCTATCATTTTATTATTTTTCCACCCAGCCTGGATTTGTGTTCTAGTTTGAGTTGGAACATAACCACATAACCAGTTCTGTTCAGTGGTTTCACTTTTTACTTGTGTCTTTAAGTAGTTGCCACTTTCTGCAGTTATGGGCATGTCTTGCAGACAGTGTCTTCTTCTAGCAGCAACCACAATGATGTTGAGATTTACCACCAGGGATGGGTATACAGACAGGCTCTTGCTTAAACTTGCTCCTACAGAGACTAAAATCATTGCTAAATCTTGTGTGCCATATTGAGGGTGGAGTAAGTAAAAGGCTGCACCTGCAGGGAGGAGCAGACAGGACAGGTGATCCTAAACTGACCAAATGATTCCATTCACTCTAAAGATGATAGGTCACAAGTGACAAGCGTTTTTTTCAGCAGTTGGTGTGTGAGGAGTACTTTGTCCATTCTGCCTTTGATCTCCACCTGTGCATTCCAATGGTCATGTTAGGATTGTATAGATTTGCAGATGGGATCCATCCTAGGGTGCTGAGGGAGCTGGCAGATGAGCTGGCCAAGCCACTCTCCATCATTTATCAACAGTCCTGGCTCACTGGAGAGGTCCCCAAAGACTGGAAGCTGGCCAATGTGATGCCCATCCACAAGAAAGGCCATGAGGAGGAACCAGAAAACTACAGACCTGTCAACCTGACCTCAGTGCCAGTCAAAGTCATGGAACAGGTCGTTTTGACTGCCATCACAAAGCACCTAGAGGGTGGCCAAGGGATCAGGCCCAGCTAGCACGGGTTTAGGAAGGGCAGGTCCTACCTGACCAACAGGATCTCCTTTTATGATCAGGTTACCTATCTGGTGAATGTGGGGCAGGCTGTGGATGTAGTCTACCTGGACTTCAGCAAATTGTTTGACACTGCCTGCCACAACGAGCTCCTGGCAAAGCTGGCAGCTCGTGACTTGAACAGATTTACTCTAATATGGGTCAAGAACTGGCTGGAAGGCTGAGCCCAGAGATTTTTCCCTTACTTCTCACTTTGCGATTTCAATTCCATCCCTTCCTCTGTTATCAGATATTTTTTTTTTTTTTGTGGGTTTTGTGGGTTTTTTTTTTTGGTTTTTTTTTTTTTTTCCTCTTCTTTCCTCAGTTATTTTCTTCCTTTGTTTTAACACAGAAATTCTTCACAGCTACCAAGAAGTCTTCCGGTAAACCTCACTCAAGGCTGTCCCAGTTTTGGGCCATGAACTACCAAGAACTAGATTACAGGCTGTGAGAAGAAAAACAATAGTGATGTCTACTTCACTCATAGGCTTGCTGAGATGTATAAGAATAAGAACACAAACATAGACAGGAGAGATGCTCTCTGTTTGGGCTGCATTTCTCTGTAACCTGACCTGCCGTCTCTGTGATTAATCCACCTGCTTCCTAACCCCCCTGGCCAACCCTCCAATTTTCCTTGGGCATAAGGCAAGATCTGGGGTAAGAGAGAGGGGTGGGAGAAAGTTGGAATGGCGGTTANATCAGCCAAAAGCAGATGGAGGGTGAGGTTAGAGATTAAGATGGAGTTCAGCCAGCAGCCCCAGCTCCCCAGCAGGCGAAGAGCCCAGAGCAAAGCCCGGAGCGAAGAGAGCAAGTGACCTAATCTATGTTTTCCTTTTCTTTTTACACATCTCAGCAAGACTGTGAGCAAAGTAGACCTCACCATTGTTTTCATTTCACAGCCTATGATCTAGTCCTTCTCACCAAAACATTCTAGCTAGGCTCAAACTAGCACAGTCTGTTGTGTTTCTGTATTACCTTTTAACTTGTATATTTCTGTATATAACTGTATGTACTGTAAATATCTGCTTGTATATTGTGCTAAGCTGTAAATATAGAGCTTCATTCACTTTCCAGAGCTGCTGAGTCTAGTCAGGATGATTTTACAAAGTTGGGGGGGCGCGAGTAACACTCAAACCATCACACCTCCTTGGGCAACCTGTGCCAGTGTTTCACCACACTCATTGCAAAGAACTTCTTCCTAACATCCACCTTAAATCTCCCCTCTTCCGGTTTAAACCCATTCTTCCTTGTCCTGTCATTACAAGACTTTGTCAATAGTTCCTCCCCGCCCCTCCTGTAGCCCCCTTCAGATACCGGAAGGCCACTCTAATGTCTCCTGGAAGCCTTCTCTTCTCCAGGCTGCAAAGCCCCAACTCTCATAGTCTGTCCTCATAGTGGAGCTGCTGCAGCCCTCTGAGCATCTTCATGGCCTCCTCTGGACTGGCTCCAACAGGAGGGCTCCAGAACTGCACACAGCACTCCAGGTGGGGTCTCAAGAGAGTAGAGTGAAGCGGGAGAATCCCGAATCCCCTCCCTTGCCCTGTTGGCCACGTTTATAAGTTCATTCCAGTAGTGTCCAGGTTATGCTTATTCTCATTTTTGGTGAGGGCTTCTTTGCATCTCACGTTCATGATTATCTATGTAATTCCACACTTAACGTAAGTCCAACTTACACCAGACCCATCAGTAAGTCTGATGACAACTCTGTGTGTTATTTCCCCTGTACTTTTGCTGTGACAAGCTCAAGTTAAGTGGTAATTACTGAGTGAGTGAGTGGTGAGCAAAGAAAAACAAAACAATTGTGAATTGCTTAGTTTATTTAATTACACTATGAAATGTAATTCTAAGCTTTTTGCACAATACACATTGTATTTCTTTGCCAGTGAAGAGCAGATCATTTGAGAGAGAGCGGAGATGGTAGCTTACCCTCCAGTGTACTGGGCTGCAGTGCAATGAGCACCAAATAGTCTGATGTACACCAGGAGACTCCCAGTCATTGTTTTTATTCTTGACATATACTTTTTCATCCTTCTCTGTACCCACGGCCGCACTAGTAGAATTAGAGGAGAAGACAGACCATAGGTCTGATTTGCATGTGTGGGGAAAAAACAAAATCAGTCTGAGTATATTCCTGATCAAGTTTACAAAGAATAAATATGACTACTGATGCTGGCAAGCACAGTGGTTGGTACAGGTACTTG
Organism: Tricholaema leucomelas; assembly: GCA_013400475.1. NCBI lineage: Eukaryota > Metazoa > Chordata > Aves > Piciformes > Lybiidae > Tricholaema lacrymosa > Tricholaema leucomelas. The sequence goes on along the minus strand of WAAF01019973.1, from coordinate 60,266 downwards.
AGGACAGGGGAGAGGAGAAAGTGAGAATCTGTGCAGGTACCCAGCAGTATCTTAGCTTAGTTTTTGAAACTTCACCATTAGACTCATAGAATTGTCAGAGCTGGAAAGGACCTCAAGGATCATCTAGTTCCAACCCCCCTGCCATGGGAAGGGACACTTCACACAAGATCAGATTTCTCAGAGCCTCATCCAGCCTGGCCTTAAACACCTCCAGGGATGAGGTTTCCATCACCTCCCAGGGCAACCTGTTTCACCACCCTCATGGTGAAGAACTTCTTCTTAACATTCAATCTTTTGGTTTTGCTCCATTTCCCCCAGTCCCATCATTACATGACACCCTAAAAAGTCTCTCACCTGCTTTGCTGTAGCCCCCTTAAGATACCAAAAGGCCACAATAAGGTCTCCTCAGAGCCTGCTCTTCTCCAGACTGAATAGCCCTAACTCTCTCAGTCTGTCTTCATAGCAGAGGTTCTCCAACTCTCTGATCATCCTTGTGGCCCTTCTCTGGACACTTTCCAGCCCGAGCAGATCTTTCTTGTAATACAGGCTCCAGAACTGAATGCAGTACTCCAGGTGGGGTCTCACCAGAGTGTAATAGTGGGGTAGAATCCCCTCTCTCGACCTCCTGGCCATGCTTCTTTCAATGCAGCCCAGGATACAGTTGGCTCTCTGGACTGCAAGTGCACACTGGTGGCTCATGTGGAATGATGACACAGCAGGAAGCCATGAAAATGTAGTATCGCAACATTACAGTTTGCATCCACCTATGAAGCATCTTAACATCTGTTTAATGTAGCCAGAGTATTCAGCAAGTGATAAAACTTAGCAACAGGAGCAGGATTCTTATTGTACAACTACATGTGCATCCTCTTGCTGGGTGTCTGTGAAGGAGTAAGCCACTCCCACAGTCAGGCACAGCTGAGAGACTGTTTTCCTAAATCATCTACCAACTGTTGCAACTGACTTAGGAAGTGGCTTGACTATTTTCCTGGACAGTTACATGGATTAGTTGAAGCTAGTACTGCAGGGTAAGCAAGCTGTTCCTTGCACCTCCCTTCGTGATGTTTAGTATGGAATAAAAACATTATTCAATAACAACCTGAGCAATACATTGTTTAGGGGTTCCTCAAAAACATAGGAAGTATTATTTAGTCATATTACTATTATTAAAAGCTACCTGCAAAACTTCACTTAAGTGAGGGATTGTCCTCTTATGGTGCTCAGCTAAGTACTGCCTTCCTTTAAATCATCTGGGCTAGATGGCCATATTTGACTTTTGTGGTTAACAGGCCACTTTGTATTCTATCAGTAAGAGATTGTGTGCCCTACCCTCCTGGCTTTGGGAATGAGATAATTGTGTCTTTTAACTAGAGCCATGCTCAAGTTTCAGACTATCATCCTCAATGGAAGCTTACCAGAATGCTTCTCACTGAACTACACATCCAAGCTCTCCTGCTCTAACAACAATGCTTGGGAGGAGGTCAGGTAAATTAAGGCAGAGTCATTTCCCAAATTAATGGATGTCAGAAATGCTATCAGCACTATCAGCAGTGTTAAAGTTTGAACTGAATTTATTATTGATTTCCAAGTTTTTACTTTACAGTTTCCTAATACATAGTCTTGTTTTATTCATCTGCTGTTTCACAATGCAGCAAACTTTGGCAACAGGAGCGCACCTGAAGCAGCTCGCAGTAAACGCATGAAACCTACAACCTCTCTTTTATCATCACTCATACTTCTCTGCTATTGCTTGACAGGTGCTTTGATTAACAAGCACAACAGATCATAAGACATTTGAACAGCCTAAAGGATCTGTGTTTTGTGTCTCCATGAATTGCAGTGTCACAGAAAGCTAAAGTGCTAGTGTTCTACTTCAGCCCTTTAACGCTTATTTTGCAGAGGAGCAAATGGCAGCATAAATAAAGCAAACCTGAACGAGCTCTGAAATTACTGACACTGTTAGAGTCACATCTGGTGAAATGATTTTGCAATTCCTCTTGGATCAGGTACCAAGTAAACTAGACAAATTTTGGGATTTCTACATTAGAGGGTTGAAAAGAAATACATCTGTTAAGATGCTAACAATATAATGCTATTAAGATATTTATTGAGGCTATGTGACCAATAAGAATATTTCCAGAAAAGAGGATTAAAAAATAATGTTTGTTTGTTTGTTTTTTTTCCCATCTAAAACCTCACCTTCTTCTCTAGTAAATTTTAAAATAGCCTGCAGTAAAATTATACTTTATTTCAGCTACTTGTCAGTACAAACCTGAAAAGGAAAGGGATCTGTCTGTATGAGACTTGTCTGGGAGAAGGGATAATTTTGGACAGTGAATACTCAGATAAGTTCAGCCAGTTATGATGGCAAGCATATTATCCAAGCTTGCAGATATTTACTATCATCTCGGAGTATTTCTGGCTTGATTATTCTATTCTAACAGGAATTTATGAATAATAAATCCTCCTGGAGGCACTACTGAAATAGAAGAATAGTGAAGAGGCGATTTGCTACAACCACCATGGCTTCACCAAGAGCAAATCCTGCCTGACAAACCTGGCGGCCTTCTTATGAACAGGTCACAGCATTCATAGATGAGGGGCAAGCAACTGATGTCATTTCCCTGGACGTGAGCAAGGCCTTTGACACTGTCCTGCACCACATCCTGGTCTCCAAGCTGGTGACACATGGGTTTGATGGGTGGACCACTAGATGGAAAAAAAAACTGGCTTGATGGCCACACCCAAAGAGTGGCTGGCAGCAGGTCCATGTCCAAGTGGAGACCAGTAACAAGTGGAGTCCCTCAGGGATCAGTCCTGGGATCAGTCTTGCTCAACATCTGTGTCAGTAACATGGACAGTGGCACTGAGTGCACCCTCAGCAGGTTTGCTGATGACACCAAGCTGTATGGTTTTGGCTACTGGAATGGGCTGCCCAGGGAGGTGGTGGAGTCACCATCCCTGGAGCTGTTCAAGGCAGGATTGGACGTGACACTTGGTGGCATGGTCTAGCCTTGAGCTCTGTGGTAACGGCTTGGACTTGATGATCTGTGAGGTCTCTTCCAACCTTGGTGATACTGTGATACTGATACTGTATGGTGCAGCAGACACTCTGGAGGTCAGGGATGCCATCCAGAGGGACCTGGACAGGCTGGAGATGTGGGCACAAGCCAACTTCATGAGGTTCAACAAGATCAAATGCAGGGTCCTGCATCTGTGCCGGAGCAATCCCAAGCACAAATCCAAGCTGGGCAGTAAATGGCTGGAGAGCAGCCCTGAAGAGAGGGACTTGTGGGTGCTGGTGGACGAGAAGCTCAATATGAGCCAGCAGTGTGCACTTGCAGCCCGGAGGGCCAACCAGAGCCTGGGCTGCATCAGGAGAAGTGTGGCCAGCAGGTTGAGGGAGGTGATTCTCCCCCTCTACTCTGCTCTGGTCAGACGCCACCTGGAGTACTGCATTCAGTTCTCAAGCCTCCATTACAAAAGGATGTGGAGATGCTGGGGAGCGTCCAGAGAAGGGCCACTGGGATGGTCAGAGGGCTGGAGCACCTCTCCTATAAGGACAGACTGAGGGAGTTGGGGCTGTTCATTCTGGAGAAGAGGAGGCTCCAAGGTGACCTTATTGTGGCCTTTCAGTATCTGAAGGGGGCCTACAAAAACACTGGACAGGGACTTTCAAGGATATCAGGGAGTGGCAGAATTGAGGGAAATGGAGCGAAGCTGGAGGTGGGTAGGTTCAGGCTGGACATAAGAAGGAAGTTGTTCAGCATGAGACTGGTGAGAGCCTGAAATGGGTTTCCCAGGGAGGCAGCTGAGGCCCTATCCCTGGAGGTGTTCAAGGCCAGGCTGGATGGGGCTGTGGCAATCTTGATCTAGCATCGGGTGTCTCTGCCCATGACAGGGGGGTTGGAACTAGATAATCCTTGTGGTCCCTTCCAACCTGACTGATTCTATGAATCTATGAATAATAGTTTTGTTTTCTGACTTTGCTTTGCTGTATCAGTAACGGATGAGGTTGTAAGCTGAAGTAAATTAACTGGAGTTTTTTCCTACAGTGACTGACACAAGAATAGGTGGAAGTCCAGTATTTGATTCCTTCTGTATTTCCACACGGAACCAAAGTTTTAAACACGACTGGACAAGAGTTTTAATTTTCCATTGCTACATTGCTACATTACATCTACCAGCTGAAAACATCAATGCTTTAAAGGATTTATTTGGTGATTAGAAGTCTTTTACCTAAACTTCATCACAGTTTAAGGAAAGCTTAAGATCTATCAAGAGCAAGACAACTCCACATCTTCAAAGGATGGCTTTTCAAACCAGCATGCAAAGCTGCACGGCTTTGTAAACCAACATGTAAACCTACAGTCCTCTCAGAATGCCAAAGAACTTTTGTTTCAAATTAAGCTTAAGCATGAGTTGCAGTTTAACTCTTACTAAACTAAGTTGCTATATTATTCAAGTAAGAAAACACAAAGGGGCAATGTGTGTTTATGTGTGTGCAGGTATTCTTAAAAAATATGGATCTATATTAATTCATGTTGAAAATGAGTATGTTCGTACTCAAAAGAGATAGCTCAAGAGGTACAGATGCAGATGGAGGGGCACAAATATAACTTCTAAAGGTGCTTTTCTTTCTTTTTCAAGATAAACATTTGTCTCTGAGGCTGCAGAATTGTTTTTTTCATGAGCTTTCTGAATATTTCATTTGATATACATAAAGTAATTACTTTACTAGACTAAAAAGGCCACTTATATGCAGTGCAAAATGACTTTGAGTTTTTCTGAATTGAGCGAACATTTTAAGACTATTGACCTCTTTTTTTCTCATTCTTTCCCTCTGTCTGGGCTTCTAATTTAAATTCCCAGAGACTCTAATAATTTTGATAGAACCGATGACACTTTATATTAATTGCCCTTCCCTCTCCCCTCCCTCCTTCCCCAAAGAAAGAAAGTGGAAGTGAGAGGAAAAGGTAAGCCCACCCAAATAAAATCAGTCTCACTCGATTTGGAAGTTAAAAGGGAAAAAAGTTTAACAATAACTTAAAACTTTTAAGGTAGGGAGATTACAAAAGGTGTAGGGAAGGAAGGAAGAACAACAAATACAAAAAGGTATGAATACAACTGAGTTTGTGATGGTGATGACCACGTGTATGGAGAGATGCAGGGAGAGATGCAGTGTGGTCCTGAGAGCTGCGAAGTGGTTGAGGGAGAGTCCCAGAGAGGGTCCAAGAAAGGGAGAACAGGAAGTCCCCCTGCTTTTAAGGGGCAGGAAGGGGGAGTGGGCTAACCATCACCTGGGGGTGTCCAGACCCACCCCTGGGGAGGGGCCAGGACCACCTGAGGTCAGGTTTCGAGTTCAGGGACACTCCTCCTGGACTGTTAACCGTATACACCCTCAAGAAAACTTTTATTTTCATTCTTTTTCTTTTTATGTCTTTGATTCTACGTTTCCTANTTTCTGGGAGGGGAATTGTGTCTGTATTACCTTTTTTACCTTGCATATTTCTGTCTATAACTGTATATACTGTAAATATCTGCTTGTAAATTGTGCCAGCTGTAAATATAAGCTTCATTCAAAATTTCCAGAGAAGACTGAGTCTAGTCTGGGTAATTTCTAAAAGTGTGGGGGGCAGAGGACACCCAAACCATCACATATGTGTAGTTGTGTAGAATTTAAATTCAAAATTTACTGTAACCTACCTGCTTTCCCAACCATCACTTAAGTGGCTTTAATTCTAGAAGGCTAGTAATTCATCTTGGTTTATTTGGCTCTCCATGGTATCACATTAACTAGGGGAAAAAAAAGGTTACAACTCAAAAAAAAAAAAGAAAAAGGCAAAAAGAATAAACAAGTTCAAAGTGGGTAGACAGTGCTGTTGGGGAAGAAAAAATGCTGTGGTTCTGGACAATGCTACATGTTACAGAAAGGTTTGTTCCCCTCTGATTTTGAGGCAGACAGAAGAACTATGTCAGTGTTTGGAAGCAGCATTCCTTTCTCTCGCGCATCCCTGAGCCCAGCCTATGTCTGACAAAGATGGGTGAAGTCCTCCTGAAAGAGTCCTTGTATAGATGCTAGGGGTCCTGCTTCCCCCTCACATCAGGAAGCTTCTGAACTGGTTTTTTTTTGACAGTTGCTAACAACTCTTTCCATCAGTACAAGCGAGTTCATGTTCTGCAACATTTTTTTTCCCCCAAGGATGTGCTTTCTTTTTTGTTAATACTCTGTATGTATTTGATCTTCTTGCCTTCACAAGACAATCAGACAAGGCTTGACAGCAGTTTATTACTGAAACAGAAACAGGAAGAGTGGGAGGGGGTACATGCACTAGGAAAATAACAGCTTTAGATAAAAAAAAAATATGAGATCTGATCCTTTGGCAGAGATAAGATCAATAAATATTTTTAAATCATGGCTTCTGTAATCAAACCAACACAAAGCTGAAAAGATAATAATGCAAGTCATTACTTTTCTTGAACCAGAAGTAAATGGTCATTTTGATGCTTTTCTGAACTCTATAAGAATTGAACCAAAACAGATTTTTGGCTGCAAGCTAAACACTACAAATAAAAATAGACAGCTCTCTAGCAGGAGCTTGCTTAGCACGAGTCTTGTTTGCACTTGATAGGATCTTCAAAGTAACACCATGTCACAGCCTCTTTCCTTCTCCCTTCTTCTACCCACTTAACTTGCAGGCACATACAGTACAAACTTCACTCTGGCTACATGACATGGAGCTGCTTTATTCCATGCTGCTACAGCAGCAAGGAGAGGTTTCGTAGAGAGGTGATAGAGTTTCTGTGGCTTTAGAGAGGTACAAAAGACATATGGCTGTTGTGATTGTGCTTCAGCCAGGGAAGGGGTGGACTAGGTGGTCTCAGGCTGTTGTGATTGTGCTTCAGCCAGGGAAGGGGTGGACTAGGTGGTCTCAGGTTCCAGCCTGAATCAAACTGTGATTCTATTTCAAAGGGCTTGTGGCTTCTGGAGATCAAGTGAAAGATTTGCCTATACAGAATTATTGGCCTGAAAGAAGAACCCTATGTGGGGAGTAAGAGAGAAGTCAGAAACAAACTGTGGAACTGATAATGGTCCCTAACTTATGTATATAGCAATGTATATAATAGAAAGAACTTATCTGTCACAGTATCACAGTATCACAGTCTCACAGTATCACCAAGGTTGGAAGAGACCTAACAGATCATCAAGTCCAACCCTTTACCACAGAGCTCAAGGCTAGACCATGGCACCAAGTGCCACATCCAATCCTGCCTTGAACAGCTCCAGGGACAGCAACTCCACCACCTCCCTGGGCAGCCCATTCCAGTGTCCAATGACTCTCTCAGTGAAGAACTTTCTCCTCACCTCGAGCCTAAACTTCCCCTGGCGCAGCCTGAGGCTGTGTCCTCTCGTTCTGGCGCTGGCCACCTGAGAGAAGAGAGCAACCTCCTCCTGGCTACAACCACCCCTCAGGTAGTTGTAGACAGCAATAAGGTCACCCCTGAGCCTCCTCTTCTCCAGGCTAAACAATCCCAGCTCCCTCAGCCTCTCCTCGTAGGGCTGTGCTCGAGGCCTCTCACCAGCCTCGTCGCCCTTCTCTGGACACGCTCAAGCATCTCAATGTCCCTTCTAAACTGGGGGGCCCAGAACTGAACACAGTACTCAAGGTGTGGTCTAACCAGTGCAGAGTACAGGGGCAGAATGACCTCCCTGCTCCTGCTGGCCACACCATTCCTGATGCAGGCCAGGATGCCATTGGCTCTCTTGGCCACCTGGGCACACTGCTGGCTCATGTTCAGGCGGGTATCAATCAGCACCCCCAGATCCCTCTCTGTCTGGCTGCTCTCCAGCCACTCCGACCCCAGCCTGTATCTCTGCATGGGGTTGTTGTGGCCAAAGTGCAGCACCCTGCACTTGGAGCTATTGAACGCCATCCCATTGGATTCTGCCCATCTGTCCAGGTTGTCAAGGTCCTGCTGCAGAGCCCTTCTGCCCTCCAACTCAGTCACATCTGTCCCCAGCTTAGTGTCATCTGCAAACTTGCTGATGACTGACTCGATGCCCTCATCCAGATCATCTATGAAGATGTTAAAGAGGATGGGGCCCAGCACTGATCCCTGAGGGACACCACTAGTGACTGGCCACCAGCTGGATGTGGCACCATTCACCACCACTCTCTGGGCTCAGCCCTCCAGCCAGTTCCTAACCCAGCATAGAGTGTTACCATCCAAGCCATGGGCTGACATCTTAGCCAGCAGTTTGCTGTGGGGAACAGTGTCAAAGGCCTTGCTGAAGTCCAGACAGACCACATCCACAGGCCTCCCCACATCCACCAAGCGGGTCACCTGATCATAGAAGGAGCATTGCAATAGGAGGTTTGTCATTGCAATAGGAGGTTTGATTTGACAACTATTTACAAGTCTGATCTTGATACATAAGAAAATCAGTAGAGATATGGAGTTCTGGCAGGAATAGGTAAAAAGTGGCTGACTATCCCCTTTTAAAATACTGGTACATATTAGTTTGACTTCATCAGTTAGATGGAGAGATTGTAGATACACAAGAATGCAAACAAGATTAGAAGCAAACTCTTTCATTTAAGAAAACTGTGATTCTCTGAACAAATCATTACTGTTCCAAGTCTCCCAGTCCTATAATACATCTTTTCTGACCAATGATATTTAATATGCTTTTATGATTTTCAATACCAGAGTATTTAGCAGAAATCTGGCTCTTCTAAGACCGTAGCCTTACAAGTTGTCTTCATGCTGCAGAATGAACATGTCTTCACCTGTAACACGTGGAAATCCAGATCCCAGTAGTCCTCTAAACTCAACTCTGTGTTGCATTTAACCATCAATGCTTTAACTGCTTTCTCACACAGAGATAAGAGAGTCCTTCACTAATCGCTGTGACCTACACCTGCACAGATATCCAGAAGACAGAACAGGTAACATATAAATTCTTTTACTCTGCTCTATTCATATAGAGATGAACAGAAATTTGGCTCTTTGCAGCGGAAAGCATGCCAAGGTTCAGTGCTTCAAAGGCAGATTTATTTTTCTAAATTATTTTGAGTGGAATAAGCAATTTCTTTGCTTCCATAAATTATATAGGAATAAATCTAGAAGCATGCATCCTTCTAAACTCTGCCTTGCTTCTTGTGTAGCTGCAGTCCTTCCTCACTGCTGCAGTCTGTTCATTAAAACTGCTCAGATGTACAAGTCATCTGCTCTTCCCATTAAGTTATTAAAGGGTTAATTAAAAGCAAGTGAAATATTCTCTCCTTGTAGCTGAAGGATTCACTTTATCTGTAAGGAAATAGCCAAATAATTCATGAGTACTGAAGCTGCCTCAAGACAAATCTTTTATTGCTAATTTCTTCCTTTTACACAAAGGAGCAGAAAAGCAGACTTTCAATCCTTAGACACTTGAGTGGCCTTTGCACTTCTTCTCGTGGCAAAAATCAGATTGAGAGTAGCAGAAGAGTATTTTAGAACTAAAAGTAAATCAGTTTAAAATAATGATTCCTGCAGTGCTGAAACCTGTGCATTTTTTTTTTCAAGAGACTGAAACAAATTGAAACAATTTCAAAATAATACTGCTGAGCATACCTTTGCTGTCTTGCCAACATCCATTGAAGAGGGAATTTGCGGAGAAGAGGGAAGAAAATAAATCAAAGAAAATAAGGACTTAGAGAATTTGCAACATTATCATATGAGAAATGCTGGTTAAGGTACAAGCATAAAGATACATTTTGGCATATGTGCTCACCCAGAGCTATAGGTTCAGCACAGTCTACACAGATCACGAGAATCACTATGAGGAGAAATCATTCCCTCTGCCTCTATGTAAAGAGAAGTGATGTACTCAACCCTACAAATAACACCCAAGTGACTGACTTGCAGGCAGTGTATGTGTATGAAACCCAGCAAAGCAATATATTGTTTTAAGAAAACTGCATTTTTTTTTTTGCAATATGAGTAATGAATCAAAATGTTCAAGATGACTAAACATTAAAATCAACAAATAAAACATGCATAATTTGTGTGAGACAATGTTCAGATGAAAATGATAATCTACTAAACATAGATAATTCACTGGATTATTTTATTATTTGATGAGATTTTATGTAACAAGAGCCCATTCCACAGCCACAGATCCAAATTACCGATAAGTAGCTTGAGTTGTTTCAGCTCACGCCTGAGCTGTCGATGTGTCTCTCAACTCATTTCACACTTGACCTCCTGGAGGGCAGTAGAACTACACACAAAATGTACACTATTCTTTCTGGTCCTTGACTTCGTTAAAAAGGGGGGAAAAAAGCATCAGAAAAATCTGTGTTGAATTAATACACAAACAGAAAAACCTTAGCTCTAAAAGTCTAAGGAAAAAAAAAAGAAAGGAAGGGTACAAATTCATGAACTGAAAGCTCTGCCTATATAAAGAGTTATATTGCCTCTTAAGAGTAGCACTTTGATGCATTAATGGTGGAGGCAGGAGCTCAGTTTAACTAGCACTGCTGTTTAAGGTACAAAATTACATTCTTCAGCGTCGACATTTTCACCTTGATAAGCATAATAATGCCATGCAGATGCAGGCTAAAACCCATAATTTCAGCACTCTGCTTCTACTCACGTTGATTATAATAAGGTTCGGCACTGAAGCATGCACGATCCTACATTTAATTGTCAGCATAGCCCTTCATTTAAACAAGAAGTTAGTTAACAGTCTGCTTTCTATGGGGAATGTGGGAGGCATCTCAAATAGCCGTGGCTAAACAGAAAGTTTAACGTGCCACTGAAAACGCATTCAAAAAGCTGCTGATGGCTCCAATTCCATGGCTCCACAGTTTCTCCGTGGGTGTGGATGCAAATTGAAAACAAAATATTATATGTTTTTAGTTTTGGGGTTTTCTTTTTTCTTTTTTTTTTTTTGTGGTTTGTTTTTGGTTTTGTTTGTTTGTTTTTAAGCCAAGATAGGAAAAGTTTCACTTTAATATAAATCAGCAAGTGTGGTGATGACAATAAGGAAAAGAACAAGAGAAAAATGTCTGAATGTAATAAATTCATGTAAGTTTGAAAAGCAGATATTTAACACTAAGATTAAACACTAAAATAAAACAAGTCAAGAATGTTGTGCCTTGCCCTTTATCTGCTGAGCAATTTTTTTTGGCACAAGGAGAAAAACAACATATAGAAAACTTGATTTAAGCTAGAACAAGAGTCACACACATGCACGTATATTCATATATCTATATATGTATAGGTAGGAATCCATTGACTGGAAAATATGTGGCTGACAAAAAAAAATAGTATCAACAATTAGAAAAAACCTATGTTTGAAAGGCAGTGTCTGAGATGTTTGAAAGGCAGTGCCTGAGATGCTTTAAGCTGCGCTACATTGTTTTTTGATTCTAGAAGCAGTAATAGTAGCATAGAAAACAACAAACAAACAAATCCACAACCTAAACTTGAAACAATCAACAATCACAGTATCACCAAGGTTGGAAGAGACCTCACAGATCATCAAGTCCAAGCCGTTACCACAGAGCTCAAGGCTAGACCATGGCACCAAGTGCCACGTCCAATCCTGCCTTGAACAGCTCCAGGGACGGCGACTCCACCACCTCCCTGGGCAGCCCATTCCAGTAGCCAATGACTCTCTCAGTGAAGAACTTTCTCCTCACCTCGAGCCTAAACTTCCCCCGACGCAGCCTGAGGCTGTGCCCCCTCGTTCTGGTGCTGGCCACCTGAGAGAAGAGAGCAACCTCCCCCTGGCTACAACCACCCCTCAGGTAGTTGTAGACAGCAATAAGGTCACCCCTGAGCCTCCTCTTCTCCAGGCTAAACAATCCCAGCTCCCTCAGCCTTTCCTCGTAGGGCTTGTGCTCGAGGCCTCTCACCAGCCTCGTCGCCCTTCTCTGGATACGCTCAAGCATCTCAATGTCCCTTCCAAACTGGGGGGGCCCAGAACTGAACACAACAATGTTGTGTCGAACCAAACCTAATTCTCACTTATCTTGCCATAGTGCTTGGACAATACCCTTTAATTCCTTTCAAAAAGAATGTTATGATTTTAAAAGGACAGAAGACTCTCAAAAAGCATAATTTGAAAAGGAAAGTTCTTTGTCTTGGCTTATTAAATACCACATAATGTTATCTAGGCATAATTAACAAGCAGGCACTGCTTGCTACATGCATTTTGTCAGACAACACATTGAAAGAGTTGCAGAAGTTCAGTGGCTCATGATTTTCTCACTCCAGACTGAGGAGTTACATCGTGATTGCCAGGGGAGACAGCATATGTCGAACACAGAGATGGGAAGCTGGTGGGAGGCCTGGAAAGGCATTGGATAGGTTCTGTGCCTGTCTCACGGTCAGATCATGTCTTCTTTTAACTGAAGCTAACGGCAACACCATTGGCAGCTGATGTCAGACAAACTAGTTTATTTGGTTGGAAATTTCATGATGTTGTTGTTCTGAATTTTCTCAGAAAGTGAAAAAAAACCAAAACCAACAAAAAACGAGGCCAGAGACTGGGATGTCTGGATAGTCAGACAAGATTCCTCTTTGTTAGCTAGCAGCAAAGCTATGAGTTACTGTGCTGGGTTATATATACTATAAGTCTAAGCATACCTGTGATAACTTAAAGAGCCTATGAGCTTGTAGTAAATACAGATTTCAAAGTAACTGCTGATACAGATCTATGGGCAAATAGATCTGCGTGGATTCCAACTCAGTCTGTATCTAACAGTTCAAATTGCTGCCTGGAATTATGATAGATGCAATTCATGAACTTGCAGTCAGTTTGAGGTTTTCCTAAATTTTATCCTTTTATAGAAATGGAATAGCAACTCACCAGCTGCAGACACATTTTGCAAGCTGGCAAAGCAACTTGGGAGGAAAGCCTTTGTAACAGCCCAGTGGTGCTGAGCAGTACTGTGTGGTATTCAGAGGCAGATGGACCATGGGCTAGGTATCACAGAGATTATTTTCATTAAGTCATGTTCTTTCTGTTTCTTGTTCACATTTCTTCAGAGGAGTTCAAGAGTTTCTATTAGTCATGTTAGTTATTAGTGACACAGAGTGGAAGGAGTGGCTGAGGCCATCATGTTTTTTTCAGCCACAACCCCTACTCCTGTTTTTAGAAAATGTTGTGCTGCTGGTCACAGGCAAAGGAGCAAACACAAGAAGCTTTTACAGAAAGGCTACACTAGGTAGCACTAGGTGTTGTTAATAAAAGAAATTTGCCATAGCAAGTGACTTGAAAGGTCTTTACCCTGATGAATGTGATTCTCCATAGGCCAGAGAGCAGAGGTAGCTGCAGCACAAAGCAGCTGGAGAGCAAAATCTCCTAATGGTGAGTAATACTACGTTGATGGTAGGGCTTGCAATTAATTTTAAAAGTGCACTATAAATTAAGTGCTTGCAGTTTTGAAGTGCCATGCAATTCAAATATTGGGTGCTGTAATGTTCTTCAGCTTTAATTAACCACTACATTCATTTGAAAAAAATGAAAAAAAAATTAAAAAAAATAAAAGAGAAAAAAGAAAAAGAAAATATTATTTCTTTCATGGGAGAAAATAGTTGAATATGTTTAGACAAATCACTTTGTGTCTGTCAACAAATGATTACCAGATCTCAGAGGCAAGAATCATCTAATTGACCCTCAGTATTCTGAAGCAGTTAAGTGATTGAGAGGACACAGTTATATAAATATAGTTAGATACTATCTTAATAACTAATACATATAGAATTTATATGCCAAATTATATTGAAGGAAACATGCATAACTTTTTATTATTCAGAACAGGAGGTGAAATGAGACAACAACTAACCCCCGACACAAAGAGTGCTCTTTGTACATTAATACTGATAAGTTGAAGTAGTCAAACTAAATTGTGTCTAGCCTTGCCTATGTAAGCCAACTGGCACCCCTGAAGTTGTCCTGAGATATCACAAGAGAGAATTTCTCTAGTGGTTTCATTACATTTACATTAATATTGCAGCACAGTTTGTATTCCCATTATGCTCGGAATAATATCAAGGCAAAATTCATATGAATCTACCTTTCAGAAGTAATGATTAAATTGATAGTGGAGAGGGAAACATAAATGACAACTTTCTCCTCAAAGTCCTGCTACTATTTCTTTGCAGGATACTATAAAATCAATGTAACACCATTATCATAATGCAACCATTTTCTGTGTGTTCTTCCTGTGGCTGGTTGTCTCACTTTCCTGTTAGGATTGTATTCTCCTCCTCAGTCTCACTGCTGCACTGACCACATTTTTCTATGCTCTAATGTGGGCAAGATGAAACTGCTTTCTACAAGTACATATCTTCCTCTGCTGACAATAATGGAGCTTAAATAATAGCTTGTCTGGGTTAGATCATCTGCTGCAGAGGTTAACTCCAAGGTGACATGAGCCTCAGAAATCATTATATATAAAAAAAAGATTGTCTAGCATCAGACTAGTATCAGGTTGTAGTTTTTCACACTTGACAGGCAGACTTCTTGATTCAAGATCACAAGCTGCACTAGGTAGTGAAATTCTATTTTCTTTTATATAGTTCTTGGGTTTGCTTCATTTCTTCTCCTTCTGTGCAGATACAGATCTTCATCTATAAGCCCCATGCAGAAATATTATTTGATGGGGGTGGGATAAGAGATGCTTTGGAAATACAACAATCACAAAACCTCATTTCAAACAGTGGTTGCTTCAGGTTGTTTGCTCTCGCAAGCCCAAAGTGACTTTTCCTTTCTCTTTCTGCCCCCCTCCCTACTCCCACAAACATGGAATTAGTAGGTCAGATCCAGATGTCATATACAGCTTGTATGAAATTAGTCTGAATTGCAGAGCCATAGGTGGCATAGATGTATTAAATTTAGATGTGGTATTCCCAAATGGTTCCTTCATTCCTGTCTGTGAGTAGAAATTGGCCTAATTTTCTTCTCACTGGTTCCACAGTCACAGAAGAATATCTTCATTGACACTGGCATAATGCTAATGTAAGTAAGATCAGTCCTGGGCTGCTGCTTCTATTTGTGTGGAGAAAACCAGATTGCATTTCTACTTGACCTTTACAGAAAAAAACTCACTAAATTCAGAATCTACCATTTCTTCTTTTTGTCCAGAGAGGAATCCTATACAATTATTAACTACAAAAGCAGTGTCCCAGAGTAATAATTGATATCTGAGAGCACACATGTACTTGAGAGAAAGGGACTCATTTAGAACTGAGTTCCAGGAGTGAATCAGGAAATGGAAATATTTTGAACACAAAGCCATAAACAAATATTTATGCTAAAACTTGATGTGGGCTTGCTTGTATTATCCATAATAATAATAATAATAATAATAATAAAGAAAACTGAGAAAATGAATGAAAAAGAGTATAAAAATATGTATGAAAATATAATTATATTTTCTTGTTTCTAGGGTTTTTAGCTCTTTTCTCAGTGTATACAACTTTTGTGTAAATGGCCTTCTCTTATCCAGACTAAACAGCTCGAGGTTTCTCAGTCTCTCTTCATAAGCGAGATGCTGAAGTCCCCCAGTCATCCAGCAACAGTACTATATGCAATCAGCTACAAGTGACATTCTTATACTATCTGCCCCCAGCTCACCATTTAATTTGAAAGTTCCATCCCTTATATGAAGTTTGATTTTGAGGGTGTGTGGTTATTGGCTATTTGCATATTGCCTCAAACTACTGCTGATATAACTTGTAGTGTGGGGTTCCTTCTAACCAACACTTCAGTCTGGATAGGAGAAGGCTCTGAGATGACCTTATTGTAGCCTTTCAGTATGTTAAGGGTGCCTACAAGAAAGCTGGGGAGGGACTTTTTAGGACGTCAGGTAGTGATAGGATTAGGGGGAATGGAACAAATCTAGAAATGGGAAGATTCAGACTGGATATTAGGAAGAAGTTCTTCAGCATGAGGATGGTGAGACCCTGAACGGGCTGCCCAGGGAGGTGGTGGAAGCCTCATCCCTGAAGGCGCTTAAGACCAGGCTGGATGAGGCTCTAGGCAGCCTGTTCTAGTGTGAGGTGTCCCTGCCCATGGCAGGGGGGGCTGGAACTAGATGATCCTTGTGGTCCCTTCCAACCCTTACTGATTCTGTGATTCCCTGATTCTATGATTCCGTGATTCTTTCTTAGTTTCTCACAAGCTTAGCTGGTGGTGAGAGAGGGTGCCATAAAAGAAATGCCATAATTTTAATATCACCAGAAATGTAGCTTCATATTTCATGCTCTCACCACTGAACAGTTTGTGCATATGTCAGATGCAGAGGTTCAACACTTCTGGGTTTTCTATTGTATCTAAGACTGGAAAATGCAGACAACAAGAAAGCTAGAAGCATGACGATGCGATGCTGTTTCCAAAATGAAGAGTTGTACTCAAAATGTTTGGCAAATGTAAAATCCCACAACATGGAGTTCCTGTAGGATAATCAACATTTCCTTCTCAAAATACTGTAACCCAAATCACAAACGTGAAAATGTTCTGCACTGAAAGCAGGTCAGCTGCAGTGATGTTGCAACATGAAGGAAATTCAGTGAGGTACCTTAATCCCTTTTTTCACAGTCAGTACTGTCTTCATCCAAAAGAATTACCTTGAAATGGATGTTCATCATTACCTCCCAGTCCCCACTGGGAGGGGACTTGAGATGCAGTTCGTAATTTTCTAGAGCAGAAGGGATAAAATGAAAACTGAAGTGAATCACAAATTTTAATACATTTTTTTTAATAGCATAATTTTCAACAGCAATTATTTCATGCTTTCAAATTAACTTGAATATAGCTGAGTTTATGATTCTACTTTAACCCTCTTCACATTCATTTTTGAGCAATTTTGCTGATGTTGTACAAGTATACCAAAGCAATGTAAGCATGAGTTTCTTTTTTTTTTTCCTTATAAGCCTTTTTAATAATTTAATTTCTGGATCTATCAATGAATGTGCCTCTGTTTATTAGTTATGAAATGTGACTAAAGTTATACATCGAGACTTTAAAACAGCTTGAGGTGAAGGCTGTTTGATAGAGATCCATTACAGAATCATAGAAGCCTAGAATGGTTTAGGTTGAAAAGGGCATCAAAGATCATACAGTTCCAATCCCCCACCATAGGCAGGAACACCTCCCATCAGAGCAGGTCACTCAAGGCCTTATCCAACCTGACCTTGAACATCTCCAGGGAGGGAGCAGCCACAACCTCCCTGGGCAACCTGTGCCAGTGTCTCAATACCCTCACTGGTAAGCACTTCCTAACATCCACTTTAAATCTCCCCTCTGCCACTTTAAACCCATCACTCCTCATCCTGTCATTACAAGACCTTGTCAATAGTCTCTCCCCAGCCTTCCTGTGGCCCCTTTCAGATACTAGAAGTCCACTCCAAGGTCTCCTGGAAGCCTTCTCTTCTCCAGGCTGCAGAGACCCAACTCTCTCATCCCGTCCTCATAGCAGAGCTGCTGCAGCACTCTGAGGATATTTGTGGCCTCCTCTGTACTGGCTCCAGCAGTTCCATGTCCTTCTTGTGTTGGGGGCTCCAGAATCGCACACAGTGCTCCATGCTATCATTTGTTGTTTGGTTTTGTGGGTGTTGGCTTCCATTTGTCTTGATTTTGGTGCACAATCTGTCAGATATTACTGAGAGACTGAAATAGAAAGACGTTCAGGAACACCAGATGTGCGTACCCAGTCCTTTCTGCTTGTATAGAATGACTTTAACACTTAGCAGCTTGTTATAGTCAGAGCTATGCAAACAGTTCCCCCCCCCCCCATATTTCTTCTTGATTTTCCCCTATTTTTTATATTCTCTTGACATTGTCTTCACCTCAAATGCTTTGAGGTATTTGTTTTTTTGTTTGTTGTTTTTTCCCCAATCAGCTACATTTCTCTCATGATCTAATGGAAAGCACTCTTTGTCTTATACAACCTGCTTTTTTTAACCTATCAACATCAATATTAATTTGCACATGGTCATTGTCACTTACTCCTCTTTTTCCAGACTAGCTAATACTTAAACAATCACCATTCATTAATCCAGAGACTCAAACACTGGATACCATCCTTCTGTATTCCTTGAGAGAGTAAAAGGTTTCCTTATTTTCCTACTTAAGAACAGAAAAGGATTGTTAAGTTTTCCTTCATCTTGGTACAAAGGAACTAGCTTAGAGCTCCCTGTGCCCAAATTGCTGTCTGACAATCTGAGCAAAGGTTCTGGTTTAGGACAAGTTTGACATCTTGTTTCTCCTGGAGTTTACCACAAATCTCATCCATCCCAGCTTGCCTGTTTCATTGCCAAGTCATCCAGGCTAGTTTAGGGTGACACAAGGTCTTACTGCCAGGTTTTCTCTGAAGTAATTGGTGGAATATGAGGTATGAATTTGTTTCTCCAGTTATATTTGAAAATCAGTAAATTACAGTAGGAGTACTGGCAGCCAAGAGTCAATAATGTCTTAAACTGGCATAGCTCCTTCTTCTATACTGTAATAAAACCTTGACAAGGATGAATTCCAGATGCAAATTTACCATGGCCTATTCAAATCAAAGAGGAAGAAGCTCTTTAGAAACATCGATTCTAAAGGTAGGTATGTTTTATCGTGTAAAAATTGAAAAATACTTGCTATCTTCCTCTTCCTTTTTTGCATTATTATGCTTGTATCTCAAATGATAGTTTGACTGTTTACTTATTATTCCTGACCTCCAAGATAACTACTAAAGGACCCTTAGAAGACTAAAGGTCTACTGCAGCAGATATTTGCATTTTAATAAGCAGAAAATGCATAGATTCATCCACTTTCTAAGGCTTTTTTTTTTTTTTTTTGCATTAAAAAACACACACAAAAAAAGAAAGATAAATCACTGAAGTAGAAATATTTATGTGTACTATGAAGAGAAATTTTATAAGCAGTTCGATTTAGCACACTGAAAGTGTGGCATGGCACATATGTGATCAGAATTGTTCTCAAAGACAAAACACAGCAGCAAAGTAAAGCTTGATAAAAACATCAGGCTATATACAACATTATTTTTCTGGGACCAACCAGAAAGCTCACACTACTGTTCCCTGCATCTTCTTTCTTTTCTCCGCTGCTGTCCCTTCCTCCACTTAGTTCCATCTCACTTTGCTCCTGACCTGTGTATTAATTTCATCAAGTCATTTCCACTTTAGATTTGTTCTACAAGCATTTACCAGTCCCTACTCATTATAGTGTTGGATAGAAAGCAGCACAGTCATTCACTATATCACAGAATCACAGAAATATCCTGGTTGGGAAAGACTCTCAGGATCATCAAGTTCAACCTATAATCCTACTCTACAAGGTACACCTTAAGCCATATCCCTAAGCACCACGTCCAAATGACCCTTTTGTCACATCCAGGGTGGATGACTCCACCACCTCCCTGAGCAGCTCATTCCAGTCTCTGACCACTCTTTCTGTGAAAAACTTCTTCCTAAAGTCCAATCTAAACCCACCCAGTCCCATCTTGAGGCCATTCCTCTTTGTGCTGTCTCCAATGACCTGTGAGAAGAGACCAGCAGTAGCCTCTCCACAATGTCACTTCAAGTAGTTGTAGACAGATGCTATAGTGCTAGCTAGGAGAATTGCAGGTAGTTTAGGCAAACACACCTCAGATAGCAAGTCAAAGTACCTATTGAAATTGGAGGCAACACTGGCTAGCTGTTATCTGACCTGCTAAAGCAGAAGACAGAGACTAGTTTGCTTGTTGCAGGTACACCACATTGCTGTTCACCAGGTGGAACAACCCCTGAGAAAATAAATAATTTTGTCTGTAAAGTCTGCTTGTTTGAGGCTAATTAGTATATTTTAATGAGAGAAATTAGATTAGTGACTGCAAAAAGAAAAATACAGTGATATCTGAATTACCCAGTTGTTCTGCTGGGACATATGAAAGGCAGGACACAAACATAGATAAGTCAGTCTCTGCCTGGGTTTTGCCATGTTAGCTTTTCTGCCTGACCCTGCACATTTCCTAACATTCTGCTTCTAACACTCCTTGCTGGTCTTTCCAGATCACCTTGCTTGTAAGAGAGATTCTGAGATAAGCGAGAGGGTGGAGACAAGACGGAGGGTTGTTGGAATCCCCTCCTGGGCACTCTGACTGCTGGGAGGGATCTTGTATTTCTCTAGTGCTAGTTTGAGGCTAATTGGAATATTTTAATGAGAAAAATTAGATTATTTGCTGTAAAAATAAAACAGTGGTGATGTCCACTCATAGGCTTGCTGAAATGTATAAAAACAAGAACACAAACATAGAGAAGACAGGGTGTGTGTTTCTCTGTTGGAGTCGGTGCCTGTGCCTCTTCTGTGTAACTAATCCTTCTGCTTCTAACACCCCTTGCCGATCCTCCAAACTCACCTTGCATATAGGGCAAAGTCTGGGATAAGGTAGAGGGGTGGAAAGAAGGTGGAAGGGTGATTGGGAGCCTCTCCTGATTTCTGAGAGGGGTATTGTGTTTCTGTATTACCTTTAACTTGGATATTTGTACGTATAGATATCTACATTGTAAATATCCACTTGTGTATTGTGCTTCCAGACTGGCTGAGTCTAGTCTAGGTGACTCCGTAAGATTGCGAGGGGTGGGTAACTCTCAAACCATCACTAACCTGTAAACACATAAAGCTTCATTCCTTAACTTCCAGCCAGCTGAGATTAGTTTGGGTGAATTTTTGTGCATGGGGGGTGGGTGATGCCCAGAACCACCACATAAGGTTACTTCAGAACGATAAACGGTAAGATTTAAAATCTCTCCTGTGAGCACAGATGGAAGCAATGCTGTCACTGCAAAGGTTGCCATTAGAAACAGATTGAGCCTGAGAACCAGACTGGACTACTAATGGCTACCAGTACAGTTTGCTTAACCAGTACTGGCAGGATGCTTTCCTTACAGTGATAAATGCACAAGTTGTGACTTGCATTTCATTTCCAACCTTGGCAGGCTAAAACGGTCTGTTAATGAAGACATCTTTAAGCATGTGGTTGGATGCCAGCAGCAGTTGGTAATTCTCCATATCCATCTTATTTCATTCCATTTACAATTCCACTTGTAATCAAGCAACGAATAAACTATTGATGCTTGGCCAGCAATACCCATATGACCTTAGAAAGTGTTTGAAATCTGCAAAAAAGCAAAATATGCTTGTCACTGGTATTGCTTACATTTTCACTTCAGCATGCAGACAAGCAGTGTGTTTGAAAGTCATTCTGAAAATAAACTGTAGCCAACTCAGTCAAAACTTTCATTATTAAAAGCGACACACAAAAAAAAGCCTTTTGGAAATGGCTATGAAAGGAACATTGAGCAAGAAGTGCTTCTGATAGAGCACATTACAGAGTGTATAAAAATACCCAGCAACATAATTTTAGTGAATCCTGGAGATTTATTTATCATGAAAAAAGGTGAATTCTACAGAAAGCTAGGAAGATTTGGTTGTATCATTCTCAATATTAAAATTAATACAGCTTTTTTTGTGTGTGTGTTTGTTAAGGAGAAAGTAAATCAGAGCAAATAAAAATACAGTAAATTTCAGTAGTCTGTTGCCTCTGCATAATGAGCTTCGTCTTTAGGCATGTTTAGTCATTACGGACAAATAAAACAGTATCTCCATTCCATCTTTTGCCTGGAAGGAGCTGAGCTGCTGCCACTCATTAAAAAGTCAGCTGTTTTCTGTGGGTATAATTTAGTAATCATTTCTTCTGCTTCTCATCTTACAGCACAATTCAATACCTTTCTTTATAATTTCTTTATAATTATAAAGAAATTATAACCATTACAATTCTTCATCATTGCTCCCCTTTTCAGAATTCAATCAATTAACTAGTGTACAGTAAAGAATTACTTGTTTTTCCAGAGCTTTATGATCTCCTTGGAAATTTCTACAACCCTACTGTGGCCTACAGCATCACCTTAAGTGATACTGCAAAGTTCACTTTATGTTGCAGTGTTTAGTTTAACAGAAATACTTAGAATCAGTCCGGGTTGGAAGGCACCACAAGGATCATCCAGTTCCAACCCCCTTGCCATGGACAGGGGCGCCTTATATTATCTCAGGCTATCTAGAGCCTCATCCAGCCTGGCCTTAAATACCTCCAGGGATGAGGCTTCCACCACCTCCCTGGACAACCTGTTCCAGGGTCTCATTACCCTCATGATGAAGAACTTCCTAACATCCACTCTGAATCTACCTATTTCTAGCTTTGTTCCATTCCTCCCAGTCCTATCACTTCCTGACAGCTTAAAAAGTCCCTCCTTAGCTTTCTTGTAGGCCCCTTAAGATACAGAAAGGTCACAATAAGGTGACGTCAGGGCCTTCTCCTCTCCAGACTGAACAATCCCAACTCCCTCAATCTCTCCATATATCAGAGCAGCTCCAGTCCTCTGATCATCCTTGTGGCCCTTCTCTGGACATATTCCAGCACATCCTTATCCTTTTTGTAATATCCCTCCTGAACCACCCAAAAAAAAATATTACAGAAAACCTTACAGCACACAAAGGAATCTCTTCCAACACACATAGATAGCAAAAAATAAAACCTCCCCAAGTCTTCAAACATCGGTGAAAGAGAAGACTAAGGCAATGCTGAGCCCTTAAAAGGAGATGATACAATTTAAGAGGGACTGGAATCTGATGGAGAGAGTCCAAGGGAGGGCTAAGACTGTGATTAGGGGACTGGAGCACTGCCTGATGAAGAGAAGCTGAGGGACCTAGGGTTTTTTAGTCTGGAGAAGAGAAGACTGAGAGGGGATCTAATAAATGTTTATAAATATCTGAGGGCTGGGGGTCGAGTGGGGACAGGCTCTGCTCATTTGCTCCCTGGGATAGGACAAGGAGCAATGGATGTAAGCTGCAGCACAGGAGGTTCCAGCTCAACACAAGGGGGAACTTCTTTCCTGTAAGGGTGACAAAGGACTGGAATAGGCTCCCCATAGAGGCTGCGGAGTCTCCTTCTCTGGAGACTTTCAAGGCCTGTCTGGATGTCTTCTTCTGTGACCTGAGCTAGATTGTATGGTCCTGCTGTGGCAGGGGTGTTGGACTTGATGATCTCTTTTGGTCCCTTCCAAACCCTGACATTCTGTGCTCCTGTGATCCTGTATACTTGCACTGCAAATTTGTTGTTTGAAAATAAGATTTTAATCTTTGCCATAAAATGCAGTCTGTGCTAAGAATTTTTGAAATGTCTTTAAAGTAGCAGACCTCTTAAAGGTTGTATAGATCATTTACATCCTGCGAAGGTGACATTTTGTAGAGTGTATCTGATGGTCATTATGATATAATTATTTATCACCTTCAAGATGAGCAAAGTGTAAGTGTGTCTGATCAAGTGTTTACTTAAGCTGTCAAATAAAATAATTAAGCCCACAGTGAAACAAAATCCATCAAACTACTCACTAAATTGATCAGTCTATCACAGAATCACAGAATCAATCACAGAATCACAGAATCACGGAATGTCAAGGGCTGGAAGGGACCTTGAAAGCTCATCCAGCCCAATCCCCTGCAGACCAGGATCTCCTTCCTATACCAGATCACTTAGGAGCACATCCAGGTGGGTTTTGAATATCTCCAGAGAGGGAGACTCCACAGCCTCCCTGGGCAGATGATTCCCGTGGGATTAATTTCATAAAAACATTACGTACTTAAATATTTTTACTGAATTTCAACACTTAGCTTTTGCTTTTAAGAACAACTGTGGAAATGTATGCCTGAGAATACTAAGCACCTTGAGTGAAAATCTCTCCAGGCAACAACATTGCCAGTCACCAGTCACCAAGAGCAGTTGCTTTGGGTTTGATTTGGCCTGTAGCAGATAGATAGATCTTGGTGTACATGAGATTTCTTGTGGTTTTCTTTTGTTAGGGAAATGCCCTGGAAGCAGAGAGACCCACCAGAAACTGGCAGCTCTAATGGGACATGCTGACAATGTGTGGTCATTCCTAGTGAAACAGTGGCTGCACCAGTACAGGACAAGAAAGGAAGGTGATACAACTTTCCTAGTTTGGCCAAGGAATGATAATGTCCACTCTGAAGAAGGCTATAACATCTCTCAGCTCTACAGTCTCCAGGTCTGATGCCACTTCTCAGACAGAGCTGTCATGGTAGCACACTGCCAGACATCAGGCTGCAGGGTGTGTCCCACTCTTACACCAATGTCACCAATATCTCTGACAAACTTTTGTAGCTCTTCTGGTAAGTGACATCATTTTAACTGCAGTATTTTCTAAGTGTCAGCAAGTAACTAATTACTATGTAATATTCAGAGCCAAAGGCAGTCTATGCCTCAAGAATTTTTAGCATTACTGGAGTAATCGTACAAAAAGCTTTCATTGTTCTTAGTATCCTAGGCTAAAAAAAAAAAATACTAGAAGTTAATGTGCTGTCCATCTTCTATCAACACTTTTTTTTCAGATATCCTGAGGCAGTGGAGAGGTGTGGGAGGGATATGTGTTATATGGTTATTTGAATATGAAGTACGGAGCAAGAGCAGCACCTGAGATTGCTCCCATTTGGAGCAGTACAGTAGAGATGAGTGCTGCTGGGGATGCTGGGCAGGTCCCACTCCAACCTCTGCTGCTCTCCTCCTGGCTGCTGAGAGCAGCAGAGTGACTAACACAGGCTCCAGTGCTTCAGTGTTTGGTAATTTCACTTTGCTGCTCCATTTCCCTCCTCCACCCACCTAGCTGCTCTGCTCCCAGCCAGCCGCTGCAGCCATAAAACTAACAAGACCTCTGAAGTGCTATCCCCACGGCACTTCCAGAGACCTTGTTACCGTCACACTTTGATGCACCATTTGAAACATCTGGAGGTAGGGGAGAGGTGAAAAGCCTCAGGCACAGACACAACAAGTAGGAGGGTGATATATCTCCTGCAAGCTAGTTGGTGAAAATCAGCAGAAGCATGGATACCTAAGCTAAAAATAAAAACTATGGATAAACCAGGGTATGATTTATGCAGGCCCAAGCTGAACTATTTTTAAAGGTTAGATTCAGCTCAGAATAGAGCTGTTAGTCTGCATCTGTCTTTTGTTCATGAGCTCCAGCAAATCTGAATGGATTTCTTACTGTAGATATGTTTCTCCCCTCCACAGCCGCACAATAAGGATTAGTTTTCACCTAGTTTCTTTCTTTTCCTAATTGTCTCTCAGATAAAAGGGACACAGAATCAGTAAAACAGACCACTAGCTTTATTCTCCCCACTCTTTCCCATGGAATCATAGAATCATAGAATGGTTTAGGTTGGAAGGGACCTCAAAGATCATCCAGCTCCAACCCCCTGCCATAGGCAGGGACATCTCCCACTAGAGCAGGTTGCCCAAGGCCTCATCCAGCCTGGCCTTAAACGCCTCCAGGGAGGAAGCATCCACAACCTCCCTGGGCAACTTGTGCCAGTGTCTTACCGCCCTCACTGTAAAGAACTTCCTCCTAACATCCAGTCTAAATCTCCCCTCCTCCAGCTTAAACCCATTCCCCCTCATCCTGACATTACTAGGCCGTGTAAATAGTCTCTCCCCAGCCTTCCTGTAGGCTCCCTTCAGGTACTGGAAAGCCACTATAAGGTCTCCTTGAAGCCTTCTCCAGGCTGAAGAGCCCCAACTCTCTCAGCCTGTCCTCATAGCAGAGCTGCTGCAGCCCTCTGAGCATCTTCGTGGCTCTCCTCTGGACTGGCTCCAGCAGTTCCATGTCCTTCTTGTGTTGGGGGCTCCAGAACTGCACACAGTACTGCAGGTGGGGTCTGACGAGAGCAGAGTAAAGGGGGAGAATCCCCTCCCTTGCCCTGCTGGCCACACTTCTCTTGATGCAGCCCAGCACAGGGTTGCTGTCTGGGCTGCATGTGCACACTGTCGGCTCATGTTGAGCTTTTTGTGAACCCAGACCCCTAGGTCCTTCTCCTCAATCCCCAGGTCCTTCTCCTCATTTGTCAGCAGAATTTGTAAATTTTCTCAAAACATGCTTTAATATTTTCAGTGGATACACAGAAATTGGTATGAATAAAGCTACCAATTAGCCCAGTAGGTAGCTAACAGGATTAAAGTCATCATAACTTAATCTGTCTTGGTTAAGTTTTCTGATCAGTCCTTATAATGGACAATTTGGCCATAAGTGGCATTTATCATGTTTGGCTTTATAAAGCAATGTTTTTATATGCAGCTGAAGGATAAGGTTCACTGCCAGAGTGAATAGCTCTCATAGCATTACTCCCAGCTATAGGCAATGTTATTTGCTCAGAAATGGTAAAAATGAACCAGTTGTTATGTCCAGACTCTTCCCTGTTTCTCTGAGCCAGATGTGAGATTTGCCACATCTGTTGACTCATTACACTGTTGAGAAGACACATTCTGATGAGCAGGTCCAGAGGAGGGCAATGAAGCTGGGGAAGGGCCTAGAGAATAAATCTGATGAGAAGTGACTGAGGGAGCTGGGAATGCTTAGTGTGAACAGAGGCTGAGGGGAAACCTCATTGTTGCCTACAGCTATCTGAAGGGACATTGTGGAGAGACTATTACTGGTCTCTTCTCACAGGTAGTTGGAGACAGAACAATGGGGAATGGCCCCAAGCTGAGACTGGGGAGGTTTAGATTGGACATTAGGAAAAAGTTTTTCACTGAGAGAGTGGTCAGGGACTAGAATGAGCTGCCCAGGGAGTTGGTGGAGTGACTCATTCGGGATGTGTTTAAGGGTGGTTTGGATGCGGTGCTTAGGGATATGAGTCTTGTAGAGTAGGGTTATAGGTTGGACTTGAGGGTCTCTTCCAACCTGGATATTTCTGTGATTCTGTGATTCAATAGCCCTTCTAGTTTTGATCCAAATTCCTGGGGATACTGAAGGAGACAGAGAAAAAAGGAGAACTACCTAGGAGGTAAATAAATAAATAGGAACAAAAATAGCAAAGATATTTTGCCAAATGTATCAGTTTAAGAGGAGTTTGTTCAAGGAAACACATATGCCTCTTAACTTTTTAGTGCACAGCTCTGGCTGTGATTGCATAAATATGTTTCTGTTCTATGAAAGAGAAAATATGGAATTTGTTACAATACAGCTTCTGCAGCTCACTGATAAAAAGCCGTCCATCAGAAGGGTTGGTGACGCAGACATATCATCTCACTGGCGAGCTATTAACAACACAGATTGATTGCATGGAGGGTGTAGAGAGATAGCTTATCTTTGTGCTGTAGAAATTTATGCAACTGAAAAAGTGAAGGGAGTTAGAAAAAAGATTTTTGCCTTAAACTCTCTTGAAACAAGCAGTCTAACTTAGCTCTCCCTCAGTTTCAAGCCACTCTCCCTGTCCTGTCTTTAGACACCCTCAGGAGAGGTCCCTCTGCAGCCTTCCACTAGGATCCCTTTAGGTACTGGAAGACAACTCTAAGGTCCCCCTGGAGTTTCCTCTGGGCTGAACAACCTCAGCTATCTCAGCCTGTCCTCATAGCAGTGTCCCAGTCTCTGCCAGCCTTGTGGCCTCCTCTGAAGTCACTCCAACAACTCTGTGTCCTTCTTCTGTTGGGAACTTTTCTTCCTCTAACTAAAGGAAGAAAATAATTGCATTTAATTAACACAAATGTTAAGGTCTTTATTTAGGACTTTGTGTTGGCTTGAGGCTAGTTGGAATATTTTACCAAGAGAAATTAAATCCTTAACTGTAAGAAGAAAAGAAAAAAAACCCAACAGTACCCTACATCACTCACTTTTCTGCTGAGAAATGTAACTAGTCAAAATACAGATAAGGCACTCGCTTCTCACACACTTCTCAGTTCACTTCTCACTTCTGTTCTGCTCCTTTTTTCTGGCAGTCTGGTTTCTCTGTGGTTGCCTCTGCCTGAATTCTTTTTTCACCTAACCCAATGTCACAGGTTGAGAATTATAGGGTTAAAAAAAATCTTCTGGGGACTAGAAGATTGTTATTCAATCCCAAAATTCTGCTATCTCTTTATAAAATCACAAGGTCAGTTTGTTTTCCTTTCCTCCTCCTCCTGACCCGTGTCTGGCGGGAGCCACTTTATCGGGAAGAACATGTAAGCAGTAGGCCTGTTTCAGGGCCTCCAGAGGCTTGTGTTTAGGCCTCTTTGGATGGCAGAGGCGTTGAGGGGGGAAGGATTCGCACTGGGGAGTGTAGATTTAGGTTTTTTGGGTTGGGGGAAAAATTAAATGGTGGTTGCCAGGGATGTGGTAACCACTTTGTAATGTCTTTCTCTGTATCTCTCTGTAAATATAATTCTGTATTTTTTCTCCAATTTCATTTGAGAGCTTAATTTCTGTTGGCTATCTTTAAAACTACGACACCCTTTTTTCCCTCTAACCTCCTTGTCGTCTTTTTGACATCTCACCTCAGATCTCTCCAGGTTTGTCACATGAGATATACATGGGTTGAACTGGTTATTTCTGAAGGGAGGGAAAGAGATAGGGGGGAGGGGGTTTGGATCATGAGCCTTCCTGGGGACTCCAGTTTCTGAGAGGGGTGCTGTGTTTCTGTATTCTGTATTGTGTCTAAGCTCTATTCCAATTTTCTGATTCCAAAGTGTTGCTTCTTTTTTTTTTTTGCTGCTTTCTGGTGCAGCTACTAGTTTTTTTCTACAGGTTTTGACTTAGGGATTTCTTCCATGTTGCCAGAGAAGAATTAAATCTCTAGCAGCAGGACTATACTACGAATCACAAAAAATTCACCTGAAATATGCTGTAAGGAACACTTAAAAATGGTGGTGTGGAACTATGCCTCTTGTCAAAAGCAAACCTCTCTCCCTCATTGGGATCCACAGAGAGATTGCCTGTGGCAGCAAAAGCAAGGTGACTTAACTTACCTGAACTCTTTTCACTCACACACAGGCTGACCCATTTAGAACTAGGCAAGTTTCCAGTTAATTGAATTCCAAGCCTATCACCTGAGCTTGAGTGCAAGAGACCTGGGTCCACACTCTTTTGTCTGCTTGAGAAGATCTCAATTCTTACCTTCCAGGAGAATATCCCATAAGATATTAATAAGGGAGGAAAATGTTTTCCACTTCCAATATCAGCCTGAAAGCTATTCCACTTTGCACTAACTAATTAAATATTCAGTGCTCCAAAAAAAGACTAAACTTGAGAACAATTCCTTAGCCAAGGGCTATAGGTACCCCTTTTAAGAGGAAGAGCCACAAAACTAGTTCTTGCTCCACTGAAAACCTCGACACAATGATCAGGGAAACAAGAACTAAAATATTTGCTCTCAGGAGAGTGACCTACTCTACACAAAGTGAACAAAATAGGACACATCCTACTTCCCTAGCCAGTATAGTAGGGGCTTTTTTAGAGATATGCATGAAAAGTTTTGTAGAATCTCTTCACATAAAACTAAGAACTGACAATGTCACTTTGGCAAGTAGATAGAGGAACCACAAGTGCCACAGCTGACTTGATATGAAAGCCACTCTAGGCAGTGTACTCTGAGCTTAAGTAGCATATAGAGACTTACAAGAAGAAACAGCAACAGTCCTGACAGTAAGAACTGAGGCACTTTTGCCTAAATGCAGCTTATTGGGTACATTTACATAGAAAAATGAACTTTCAGTGTAAAGATGACTATATCACTAAGGAAAGGAGTTACCATCATATTTAAATAAATTATTTAGGGGATTGGAAGTTTCAAACCTTAACAGCTATTGTTAGCTTAGAGCAAAGTAATACAAAATGTTTAATTCTTTTTTTCAGCAGCATTAATAACTCAGTTATAAAAATTAACATAGAAATATGCCTATCCTCATAAGCCTGGTTTGTTAATTGGTTAACTACAGTAATGATTAATAATAAAGGAAGTGATATTTCTTTCCCAGGGATATCATATCTGCCCTTTTAGCAATTTTTAATTGATCTCTAGGTTACTTGTTCTAGTTAGAGGGGTTTGACACTGTTGTTAAACATATACTAAATAAAACCAAATTGCATTCTAAGGCACTATATACTTTTTATGGCATATATCATGAGAAGCATTTCCGACAGCAGGGTATATGTTGTGGTAGGTCTGATAGGCCCAAAATAGGCTTATACATGAACTGTTTTGACAAGGCATGTTTTTCTGCTCTCCCTCCTGTTATGGGGAGAAGCAACCGTGGGAAAGAGGACAAAAGAACCTGGAGCCACTAAGTCTAAGGGCTCTTGTCTTGGTCCTGTGGTAAGCAAGGTACACACGTTTAGCTTGTGCCTGCCTTGTGCAAGGCCTATGCTTTTCCCAAATTTGTGTAAAGCAAGCCTATGGGTTTGCTTAATATGGTCATCCTTGGCTGTCATTCTGATTGGCTATTCTGTGTTCAAAGGGCAATTAATCTCGGCCCACACTGATAAAAAGAGACATACAGGTAAACAATGTGCCTTGCCATGCTCTGCTGTGTTTTGCCATTTTATTTGTGCCTGCTACTGCCTGCTGCCATTGCTTACTGCCTTATTGTTTGCTTGGAAACTCCACTCTCATGAGTTTACCAGGAACAGGCTCTAAATGCCTCCACGCGATCAGCCTGCATAGCCAGCATGACATCATGCTAAGACTGCACATCACAAAATATTCTGCCTGCACCTGAAAGTCTCCTGACAAGACCAGAAGTCCTGGAGATACACAGATCATCCAGAGGAGCCAGGAGACAAAGTCAGAGATTGTCTGCCTCCTTTCCCCAGAAGCCTGGGAAGAATCAAGTCTCAGCGGCCCACAAGACAGAGTTCCGTGAAAGTGTTTGGGTACTGTCTGGGCCTGTGGCTAGCCCCGTGACTCAGGTGATAATAATTTTGTGAGTAAAGGCTTATAAGCCTCTTTGTAATTCTCCATTGCCTTGTGCCATAAGCAAAAAAGAACTTTTTGAGTCGATCTAGTGGGCAACTGGTATATTGACTGCACGTGGCCTTTGCCCAAGGTATCTTCTCTTCCAGTTCAATTAATCTTTATATATTTTGCTAGTTATTACTAGATCTAGTTATTATCTTCAAAATGTTGCCATGAGTGTGCTTTTATTATTTAAATTAGTGGTCAGGGTGGCAAGAGTTCTGAATATCAAAATTAATAAATAATATTAATTTTTAAAAAAATCTCTTACATTAATTAATTTCCCCTTCCAAACAGTATAGAAACCAGACTATTCTCTGTGGTACTTCAAAATCTGGCTGGGAAAAACAAAGGATTTTCTAGCAGTGCAGCCATTTGTACCCAGAAGCTGTTCTTCTTTTTCTTGTGGTTACTGTTATATTTTCAGACTAAAAGAGCTTAACAAACCCTGAATGACCAGGAAAGCTGTTCAGCACTGCATGTAACTTCCACTGCTGTAAAAGTCAGTAGCCAAATTTCTCTTTTCAAAACCTGAAGGAATTTATAACAACAACCCAGATGTATGAGATCCTGCTAAAAAAAGCCCAGCTTTTAGCAGATGTATTTTGGCAACAAAAAACTATCAGCATGGGCTGTGTTTGTGTAGATAGAAATCTTCTCCTTCTCTACTCTGCCCTAGTGAGACCACACCTGGAATACTGTGTCCAGTTTTGGGCTCTCCAGTTCAAAAGAGACAGGGCCTTGCTAGAGAGAGTCCAGCAGAGAGCCACGAAGATGACTGGGGGATTTGAGCATCTGCCCTATGGAGAGGGACTGAGAAACCTGAGGCTGTTTAGTCTGGAGAAGACTGAAAGGAAATCTGACCAATGTGTACAAATATCTGAGGGGTGGGGAGCAAGTGTCTGAGGCCAGTTTCTTTGGGTGGTCAGCAGCAATAAGACAAGGAGCAACAGCTACAAATTGGAACAGGAAAGGTTTCACCTTAACATAAAGAGAAACTTCTTTACAGTGAGAGTGACAGAGCCCTGGAACAGGCTGCCCAGAATCTCCTGGAGACTCCTGGAGACATTAAAAATTTGTCTGGATGCATTCCTATGTGCACTACCCTGGGTGATCCTGCCTTGCCATGGATGTTGGACTCGAGGATCTCTGGAGGTCCCTTTCCAATTTCTAAGGTTCTGTGATTCTGTGATTCTTCATATTGGAATAGTGGCACATGATGTCCAAGCTGTCTTCTGAACTGCAGCCTTCCACAGTGAAAAGAAGGAACTATAAAGGAGGAAGAGGAGAAAAAAATAAAAGGAAAGAAGGAAAGAAGGAAAGAAGGAAAGAAGGAAAGAAGGAAAGAA
>WAAF01019973.1:13335-28064 GCA_013400475.1 Tricholaema leucomelas | reverse complement strand
GAAAGAAAGAAAGAAAGAAAGAAAGAAAGAAAGAAAGAAAGAAAGAAAGAAAGAAAGAAAGAAAGAAAGAAAGAGAGAGAGAAAAGAGAACCCTATACTTAGGAGTTAGTTTTTACAAAGGAGCCTGTGGCAAGACGAAATCACACATAATCTGAAGTTTAGTGGTTAATCTTTCTGGTGTTTGGGTTCTTCTGAACTCCTTTTAGCTATTACTCATTACTTGTAGGATGACAGAGAAGACATTATTTAATGGGTACGTGACTTGACGGGGTATGTGCAGAACTGAGCAGAACTGAGCAGTCTGAAAATAAGGAGAACAGGCAGGGTAATGCTAAGGTCACTCTGATAAGGAGCACAGCTGCAGGGAAGCAGCCTTGGGAAGGCTGACAGAGAAGATGTGAAAGTTAGTTGCTACCTGTAGCTGAGCTTTGCGAGGGGGCCTTGAAGAGGGGCAGGCTGGTCAGCCCTAGGAACAACTGAATGTTGCTGTTAGTGGAGCCTATTGAAAGTACATATGCATGTACCAAATCCACTATATAGGCACCACTCTTAGCTTCAATAAACGGATTGACCTTCTGTGTATCATATTGGTATAAGCTTGTGTCTTTCCCATCTCTCACACAGATTTTGAGGAACCCAGCAGTGACTGTGTGACATCTGTGTTTTTTTAGACACCTTGGACAAAAACCTGTAGGAGCTTTTCCAGAAGAACAAGGGAATCACTAACAACTGCCTCAGTCACTCTACAATTCTAATGGAAAAAGTGGATTCAAAGTACTCTCACTCTTAGCTTTGGCAGATGATTCTGTTTTGTCAAGTGGTTTTATATATTTTGCTTTTGCCTCTATTTTTTTTCTTGTATAAAGTTTGCTTGTGAGTCAAAAAGTAATGACTTTTAAACTGAAACAAATGCCCAAGAATTTAAGGCGTTAAACTCTACTGTTGTTTTCTTTATTTTTTTAAATAATATTCTGCATATTTTTTCTTTGCTTCTTCAGAAACTTGTTACATGGAAGTAGCCACATTGAAGCCAATATTGCAGTGCTACAAGATTCAAATAGAGATTTTTGTGGAGATTTGAGAAGGACAAAAAAATAGCTTTCTGAATTTTCTTTAGATCATACATGTCAACTCATTCAAATGAATAGATTTGAAGTGAGAGAATACTGCTTTACCTCTCTCTCCCTTCATATTTTTCACAGGGTTGACTGTTGTGTTTTGAGCAGCTTAGAGTTTACTTGATAAAAAAAAAATCAGTCCTAAAAGAGAAAGAGTATGTTGTGTCTAAAGAGGAACTGTAGCTAATTAAATATACATAATTTTGTTCTTTCATTTTCTTTGGCAAAGCTTTGCAAAGACTTAATATTACTTTAATCGGTATATTCAAAATGAAGCAATAAAAATTGAAATTAGGTTTGAAAAATGGAAATTAAGCAAACACTTGCAAGGAATTCTGTTCTTTTGTCGGAATGCCAAAGCAGAATTGCGAGTCAACTTTATCAAATTTATTAAAGAATTAGTACCGTTACATGAAAGGTAAAATATGAAATATTTCTGTTTTAATTAAATGCCAAATTTGGTGTTATTATAGTAGTTTTTTTCTTAATTAAAATGTTTAATGGGAGCACTACACAGAAATATCTAGCATATTGACAGTTTGAAGAGTTGAACAAGCCAGCTACTGAGGCCACTAAAGAGCACTCTCATCTTAATGCTAAACACTTTGTTATTTGAATGGAAATTCATGGGAAACAGCTGCCTGTGAAAAAAATACCACTGTAGGTAACGTCATCATCCAATGAATCACACAATAAATTCTTATATAAAGTAAGGATTCATTTTGGCTGTTCATGCAACAGAGAACCACTGTGCTGGTTTGAGGCTAATTGGAATATTTCAATGAGAGAAATTAGATCACTGGCTGTGAAAAGAAAATAACAGTGAAGTCTATATCACTCATTTCTTCTGCTGAGAGATGTAAATACAAGAAATGCAAACAAAAGTCAGTCAGTTTCTGGCTGGTTGCTGCCTGCTTCACTAATTCTTCTGCCGAGACCTGTGTAACCCTAACCAATCATTCTGCTTCTAATTCCTTGTCTAGCTTCCCACGTCTGACCCCTTGCATGTAGGTGTTCTCACAGCACAAGAACAGGCATAGCAGAATTCTCTAAATCAGCAGCAATGTCTCCTCTGCCCAGTTTTGCAGGATTCTCTTCCCACAAGTAGTTCCTCAGGACATTTTCTGCTTTTCTCCCTGATTCCTGCATTTCCACATCACTTCATTCATATGCAGAGAGGAGGGTTGATGAACGGGCATCTGAAGAAATCACAACTCTTTCTTTCACCTGGGCTCTCAATGCATCTGCAAGGCTCTTAGATTGTGCCAGCATGTTTTCCTAAATGTTCTGGCTCCTTGCCTTTTCCTCTAATAAATCCTTTTCCAAGGTCATAATTCTTTTCTCATAATTTTTGAATCAACCTGAGCCTGGGCCACCACTGAGCCCAACACAATAGCATAATATTCTTTTGTAGACTGAGAAATCACAGGGTCAGAATTCCGAGTCAATTTCTCTAAGATTTTTTTCTGGATTTTTACAATTTTGCTGAGCCCAAATGAAATCAAGCCCCGTGATTATGCATCCTTTTTTGTAAAGAAATTCTACTATTAAACTACCCTGCTCACTGCACCATTAAGGTCGTGGAGGCAGGGAATTAACATGGCCGAGTCAGGAAATATATAAAAATAAAATTATTTTATTTTCCTGGAACCCTGCCACCAAAACTATATACAGAAATTAATTTAGTTTAATTAGCAGACTCGGTTTGATCAAGAATATCTTACAAAGGACACTATAGATAAATTTTGCTATTTTAGAAGTCAGGAAATGGAAAAGGCTAAGCTATAAACACATCTTTCCCCCACTGTCAATCAGGCTGAGCAGAAAAGCTTACTCACGGAGTGAGCTAGACTGTGACATGTTACTGGCAATATTCAATAGAGATCCGTGCCACAGAAGTCTGAGACGAGTCACAGAGCACCAAACTCAGAAGTATCTCCAACACTTCTTCCTGAGTGGGGTTGTCACAGGATGAGGCAGCTCTCACAACAGAAGGGGGAGAGCCAAAATTCCTAGGGTCCCCCAGTCCAGCAGGCAGTCAGCAATTAGATATTGAATAGAGTCTGAGAGAGAGAGGGTTGTCCAGGTGCTTGCCTGCTCTCTCTCTTTCAAAAGGAAATCTGAGGCTTGTTAAGCTTGCACAAAAGAGTGCTTACGGTGGGGGAGCCTTCCGCCTTCCTTCACAGTGCCAGGGAACTCTCTCTTCAGGAACTATCAAGACGAGAAACCCCAAGGCAGGAAGAACTCCTATATTTATACCTGTTCCTAGACAAAGACTTGATTTACCATCTCCTAGGTGCGAAGACACAGCCATCACCAGTCCAATTTCAGTGTGGGCATCTGCACAG
This sequence comes from Tricholaema leucomelas, assembly GCA_013400475.1. NCBI lineage: Eukaryota > Metazoa > Chordata > Aves > Piciformes > Lybiidae > Tricholaema lacrymosa > Tricholaema leucomelas. The sequence goes on along the minus strand of WAAF01019973.1, from coordinate 24,598 downwards.
GTCACCCCTCCATGACGGTAGGACCCTTTCCTCCCCTCTCTCCAAGCCTGTGGGGTGGGAGGGGAAAGAGGTTTTTCATGCCTTTTCTCTCCCATTCAAACCATGCAGTGAAAAGAATGTGAGGTATCCAGGACAGTAAGAGATTCTGAGGTAAGGGAGGAGAGGTAGAAAGAAAGAGAGGAGTTGGTTTGAAAGCCCTCCTGAGTGGTTCTGCTGTTTGTGAAGGATTTTGCATTTCTGTATTACTTTTAACTTGTATATAATTGTATATAGCTGTAAATATCTGTATATATTGTGTATATATGCTTATAAATTGTGCCATGCTGTAAATATAGCTTAATTCCTTAACTTCCAGCCAGCTGGGTTAGTCTGGTGAATTCATGGAGGAGAGGGAAACTTCCCAAACTACAACAACCACTTAATTTTGCAGGGTTTTTTTCTTTTATTTATTTTACTCTATTGATAACAATAAGGTTGAATTTTTTCTCATTCATTTTTAGCAATGCTTTCCTTTGCTCCTAGCACTCAAGATTTTCATAGCCAAGAAAAAAAATAGCAACATTGCAAAACTTGCTGAATTATATCATTATAAAACAATATGAGTATTTTGAAACATCTACATCTACCAAAAAGTGAATGTTAAATATCCCTGTTAGGCCTTTGTGCAAGTAAAACATTTCCTGAGCTTCTCAGCAAAAATTTGTCTTTTCTCTAAATTCATGACATTTTTGACAGCTAAGCAGAAGCCTGGACAATGTTCAGCAATCACTCTCTATAACTTAAGTACATCCAAGACTTCTTTGGAGGCATCCTCTGAGGGTATTAATTTTAGGTGCAGCTGCTATCTGAGTGTTGTCCCATATCTAATGCCAAAACATTACAACTTGAAGCAGTATTTTCCTCATTAAACATGGCACTCTGCAGGCAAGATAACAAGAAGCCTTGGCCCTGTTTCAGGTGTTAGAGATCTGAAAAAAAAAAAAGGTGCTACAAAAACAAGAGAGCATTTTGAGTTCTAATGGGCAAAGTCATACTTTGCTGCTACTGTCCCAACAAAATGAATCATAGAATCATAGAATCAACCAGGTTGGAAGAGACCTCCAAGATCATCCAGTCCAACCTATCACCCAGCCCTATCCAGTCATCTAGATCATGGCACTAAATGTCCCATCCAGTCTTTTCTTGAACACCTCCAGGGACGGTGACTCCACCACCTCCCTGGGCAGCCCATTCCAATGCCAATCACTCTCTCTGTCAAGAACTTCCTCCTAACATCCAGCCTATATTTCCCCCAGCACAACCTGAGACTGTGTCCCCTTGTTCTGTTGCTGGTTACCTGGCAGAAGAGACCAACCCCCACCTGGCTACAACCTCCCTTCAGGTAGTTGTAGACAGCAATGAGGTCCCCCCTGAGCCTCCTCTTCTCCGAGCTAAACAACCTCAGCTCCCTCAGCCTCTCTTAAGGTGAGAAAAATTCCCATGTGCCATCACAGGGATGAATTGCACCAGGGCAGGTTTAGACTGGACATTAGGAAGAAGTTCTACACAGAAAGAGTGATTGCTCATTGGAACAGGCTGCCCACAGAGGTAGTGGAGTCATCACTCCAGGAGATGTTTAAGAGGAGGCTGCATGAAGCACTTAGTGCCATGGTTTAGTTAATTAGAAGGGTTAGGTGATAGGCTGGACTCGATGATCCTAGCGATCTTTTCCAACCTGGTTAATTCTGCGTGATTCTGTGGACTAGTAAGTACTCTTATGTACATGAGGGAAAATTATATAAAGCCTCAGATTACTCTGATGGATCTGTTACATCGTATTGCAAAGATGATTTTTTTTTTTCTTCTCTTTTCCCCTCCTTTTTCACCCTGTATTTCTTGCAGGATGCAGCTGCTATGAAGATCTGTAAGTAATCATGCATGATTAGCATGTGATTAGATGTAATCTCATTAAGAAGTAGATAGACAAGAGTACTGACTTCAGCTTCAATCCAGAAACAAACAAAAAAACTAGCAGAGATGCAGCAGAACAGTATTTCACAGCTATTCCTCTCATATTTAAGTCACAGATAGACAACATTCAACAAATATTCTTGGGTTTCATTACCTTTATGAAGACTGAAGTTTGGGCAGTAAATCTACAGCTCATTCAAATACTACTTGAAAGGAAAGGAAAGCATTCAGAGACAGAGAACTACAGGACACTGATTTTTGGGGCAAAACCTGCAATAGTTTCTCAAACTTAAAGCTCACAAACTTACTTTGAGGACCAGGTCCAAAATAGAGGTCTCCTCTTGTCTCTTTGTGTCCTCTTTGTGACTCCCTGTTGAGTTACAGGAGAAGTATTCAGACTTGTCAGGCAAAGTAAGCTTGGAGAGTGTTTGCATATTGTATTCTCGCTATCATTTCTTTCTTTCCCGGTTCATTAATTCTGCATATATAAACCCAAATTGATTTATATATAAACCCAAATTGATTTGTGTCTATTTCACTGACATACGGAGCCCTGTCTAATAATCTATTCTATTCTGCTCTTCTGAAGTCTATATCATTATCACTTTCCTCCACATCCTTGTTTCAGATAATTTTCTAAGCAGCAGCTTTTATCTTTTCTCTTCCCAGATCCACTTCAGCCCTCCCTCTTTATCTGCATAAGCATTTTCAACACTTCTCAGCCAACTACTCACTCCAAAATAGTGATATGCTGCTCCTGCTCTTCCACAGATGTTAAGGACGGCTGGACTAAGTGGTACTTCCTGCAGCTCTCTGCTAGCTACAGTACTTTTTGATCATTACCCTTTACTTGTCATTGCCTAATGGCAGAGTTCTCATCCAAGATAATCTCTGAATGATGTTTTCACTTAAGAAATGCCACATCAAGTGTTTTATCAAAGATCATGTGCATTAGGTGCAACTCGCGTTCTGTGCCAGCTTATGTTTAATTCTGTTTGAAAAGAGATGTGCCCACCACACACAGCTGCAGGGCAGATTTATCCCACCTGCACTCCGACCCAGATGGAGTTTTGCTGTGCTGGGATCAGGGAGCTGGCACGGGTTGCTGACACTGTAATATGGAGCAGCAATGAAGTAGAACAGAGGGAAAGGAAAGGAAAGGAAAGGAAAGGAAAGGAAAGGAAAGGAAAGGAAAGGAAAGGAAAGGAAAGGAAAGGAAAGGAAAGGAAAGGAAAGGAAAGGAAAGGAAAGGAAAGGAAAGGAAAGGAAAGGAAAGGAAAGGAAAGGAAAGGAAAGGAAAGGAAAGGAAAGGAAAGGAAAGGAAAGGAAAGGAAAGGAAAGGAAAGGAAAGGAAAGGAAAGGAAAGGAAAGGAAAGGAAAGGAAAGGAAAGGAAAGGAAAGGAAAGGAAAGGAAAGGAAAGGAAAGGAAAGGAAAGGAAAGGAAAGGAAAGGAAAGGAAAGGAAAGGAAAGGAAAGGAAAGGAAAGGAAAGGAAAGGAAAGGAAAGGAAAGGAAAGGAAAGGAAAGGAAAGGAAAGGAAAGGAAAGGAAAGGAAAGGAAAGGAAAGGAAAGGAAAGGAAAGGAAAGGAAAGGANGGACCCCATCCATTTAGATACTTTAGGCCTACTCCACTGCTTTGACCCAAATAACCTGATCTGCAAAGAGCAAATAACTCCTCCTGTGTTGTAAAGCAAAGGGGAAAAATAAGCTATTTGGGTCAGAGCATGCAAAAAAAAAAAAAAAAAAAGGACCTACCCAAATGAGTAGTCTCTCCCAGACACTGGGGTGTGCATATCATGTGGATCTTTTTAATTTGCAATTTTCCCATGGCTCCAGACAGATGTGTCAAACAGAGCTGAACATTAAAAACATTACCTAAAGCCACAGCAATCTTTTTAATATCTTATCTGTTAATATATTTATTTTAAATACAACATTCTGCAAAATGAATGCAGGCCTCCCTAAAGGGTCTTAAGCATGTGGACAAAAGGTGTCCTGCAGTTTCCACCCCACAGGTTGCTTTGATGTTCACTTGATATAATAATATTGTCTCTTTCCAAGGTGATCAGAAGCATCTTGACGTCTCTCCAAATCCAGCTTCTGCTCACTCTGGTTCATTACTCATCACCCCCAAAGGATTCTTTAAGGCTGTGCACAAGGGATGGTGTTCAGAACGAAGAGCTCACAAGCATATTGCTTCAGTAGAATACAATCGTTTATAAATTTCCTATTCATTAAGCTCTACATTCCCAAGAAACTTTAATACTAAATTTACACTCATTTGTGAGTGCTCAGCTGGCTCTGTATCATAACTCACAATGTCACAGTGAGGAACTGCCCCATTACTAAAAAGAATGAGGCAAAAGTGCCCAACTTCATCAGAAACAACCAAAACGGGAAGCAGTTACCGATTATGGTTTGTTTGTTTTTATAGAATCCAATTGCATTTTTGGTCAACTTGGGAGCCATTTGCATGAGAAAAAAAAAATAATAGGTCTGCTTAGATCCAAAGACAGAAACCATCTTTAACAAATTCCTGGCTTATACTACTTCTACTTTGTACCTTTCATTTTATTAAAAAGGCTGAATAATTTCAGCATATGTAATATAGCAAAAGAAATACATCCTTTAAAACATTTTTTGTAATTTGTATTTGCTTCATTGTGGTAATGCAGTGTCTTCACAGAGGTAAAGGACAGCAAGGAGGATCCTTGCACATTCCAGATGCTTCTATTATTCTGCTCAAGAGGAGAGCCTAGGCTGGATATGAGACATTTGAAAAACTGAAGAGAGATTCAAAGTTTATATGCAAGCAAGAAGATTTTTTGTGTGGGGAGGCATCAGTCACAGAGATGGTTAAGGAATTTACTGAGGCTTCAAAATACAGATGACTAGCCCAAGAATGTCACTTTGCAGAATATAATCTTCCCAGGTGAGTGACTTCGGACAAACATTTTAACCATCCAACTAAACCATTAACAATATATAAACAATATAACCATTTCAATTAAATCCACAGACTTTCTAAATATCTGATTCCTGTAACCTGTGCTTAAATAGCTCTTACAGTGACTTCCCTAACTCAAATGTGATTTATGAAAGGACCAGTTGACTGAAGAAGTCAGTCGAGATACCAACACAATATATGTCTGCCAAAGCTGTTAACGAAAGGGAGTTCAAGCAGCCTGGTCTCTCACACACCCCTATCAAGATCTCAAACTTCATGTTTGTAAAAGCAGGATCAGGACCTAGTCCCCCCTCCAGACCCATCTCCCACAGAAGAAGAGATACCTTCGAGGCACTTTGCATAAGTGCCTTGGGTGCCTGAAGACACGCAGGACCAGCAGTGCTTCCTGCAGTGTTTACAACAGTGTAGCAGTAACAGTTACTGCCGATGAGATCCTTTTTTATTCCCGCATCTGCTTGCTAGAACCAGAGGAAAAAGCACCGTGTCACACATTTTAAGAGAATTCTACACAGTAACTCATTGTTTTCTTAAATCTAAAACACTATTTAGAGCAAATCCATCAGCAAAACTTAAAGTAATGTCCTGAGAAACATCATGTCTGATTACTTTAACTGCACGAGAAAATTATGCTGCCTGAATACATATTTCTCTACTTTTTTTTTTTAATAACCATAATATTTTTAGTTGTTTGGAGCACACTTTGCAAGACAAATTTGGAAAACTCTTGATATCTCATGGAAGTACTATATCACAGCTCCCCTTATCTGAATGTCAGTTCACTGACAACTCATCCAAAGGTGACAGAGGTATTTCAGCCACTGAAATAATTCAAAGCCAGATTATGCTCAGCTAACACTTGGAAACTGTTGCCCACCTATGTATTTGAACACATATTTGGAAATCCCTGACTAAAGTTTCCAATAATACATATGCAAAAATAGAAACACTTCAGATGACAGACCTATGGAACAGCAAGATCTGATATATGTGCATTTAAGATTATTTACATTAATTACTAAGCAAAATCAGGGCTAGTCAGAATTCATCTTACATTCCCAGTATGAAGAAAAAAAAACAAAACCCCAAACTAATAGTTAATAATCCATTTTATTTTTTAATACTAATAATATAACTTTCTATCCTGACACTCTGCAGTCTACAGTATACAAATAACTTAGGACAGTCTCATTTGGGTTTTACTTTGCATCTGTTTTCTCCAAAACGTGCAATTTAAGGTATGAGTGCAGAAGTGGATCTGAAAATGACTGGTGAAGTTAAAATTGAGTAACAGTTCACAGTCAGGAATCTGATTTCAGATACCCATAAATTACTGAAAGTTTTGATTTTGAAGATTATTTTATAGACAAAGCCACTTTTCATTCATACTTCCTTTTACACATAAGATGAAGCCCTACATAAGGTGTATTATTTAAATGCTGTTCTGCCTGTGATGGGACTCAAGCATCCTTTCAAATGTTTTCCTAATTGGAGCTTTAAGCCCGTGATTTAAATCAACTCCACAATGCCCCTTAAGATTAGTTAATTCTTGGCTTTCAGTGGTCCATTGAATCACTTAGGCGTGTACTCCTCCTGTGACATTTGGTGCCCTTGAGCAGCTTACTCACCATTTTGACCCAGTTCCTCCGGAGTGTAAAATGGGTAGCATAGGAAGTAGAAATTGTTCCATAGTATCATCATCGCTATTCAGCTTTCAGCTTCATCGTGCTAAGCAAATACAATAAAAGACAGCTTCTGTGACAAAGGAGCAAGGTAGAGGAAAGAAAGGAAGTGTTATCATATCCCTTCTTACAAAATAATTTCAATGGAATTTATAAAAATCTATCACCCATCTTACTTGGGAGGAACCAAAAACAACTTGAAAGTGTGCTGAGAGAACCAAAAAGGTGACTTTTATTTCTCAAAAAGCAATCGAGTTGCACTCCGAAAGCCTTCAGGTGCTATTGAAATATCTTTGTCCCTAAACAGCTTGACCATTCAAGGCATACACAGCCTGGTTACAAACAAAACCCAAGCATCCCAAGTTTCGCTTCATTGCTTTTCTGACAAGAGCATCCCCTCCCAGTGTTTTTCCTCACAGCTAAATATATATTTGCACACTAAAAGGACTGTGAAGTGCAGAAAACAGAGCAGTGATCCTTAGGAATGCAATTCAGTGTCTGCACATCAGCAGCTAGCAAAGGAACATCTCTATTAAAATGCTGTGTTTCAGTTCAAACAAAAGAAGAATTAAAAAAAAAAAAATCGAAAAGCCTATAATGTTGTAATGAGGAGAGTTGTGTGTTGATTCATTCTTCTCTCGTTGGCAAACGGCACAACCAATTTTGCCTGAGCTTGCCATTAAAATTCAGCCCCAGGTAAAGAAAAGCAGATTTTCAGTCTGAAAGGTAAAGAGCAAATGAGGAAAGCTGTTACGCTACCTGAACATTAACAGGTCACAACCAGAACACTGCTACTGTAACAAAAAAGTATTTAAATGCATCTCCAAGGAGAAGGTAAAAATATGCAGGAAAAGCTTTTCTAGTCTTTTAGGAAAGAGCTCTTCTGACTTAAACTTAAGTACTGGTTAGATTGAAATGTAAAGGTTTGCTCTTACAAAGCATGTGTGGGAGCACTGTGACCCTATACAAATCTGCAGTGGAACATAATTTTAAAAATAAACAGTAACATACTAAAGGTTCCACTTTCAAAGCTATCATCCTCATATTTCTCTTAAAACACACACACACAAAAACAACCAACTAGATGCCAAAAAACGGGCTTTTGGTTGGTTGTTTTTTTCTACTCTTTTATGAAAACATAACAAAAAACTGTCAGTAGTTCTCAGTCTTTTTGTTGGCTTTGGTTCATTATATTTAGTAATACAACAGGACTATAATAATGTAATGATCTGTTATAATATTTTTATATTTAATAATAATATAATATTTCATTATAGGTAAGGACTATGATTTTTCCTACATGCTTGTTCATGTGTGTCAGCATGGAAACAGTGCATGGTATCAATTGCTTGCAAGAATAGCTGACTACAAAAACTGACTGTTCTGCCTTTACTTTCTGCAGCGGAATGAGACAGTTCAGACAGACAGGCCCCCCGAGGCCAGCAGGCAACTCACTTCACTTCAGAATGGGGAGCAGAAGGAGAACTCTGCAGAATCAGTAAATTTCTCTCCACATATACATACTTTACTTGTTTTTCCATGAAAGCATGTCTATACATCTATTTATTATATATCTATATATTTATGATATATATACATTTATGAAAACATGCATATATGAAAATATATCTATATATCTATAACATATCTATCTATGAAAACAAGAAAATAGAGTCATTCTCAGTGTCTTTATCAGAATGAGATGCCTAGCAAATAGTTTCACATTCCCTAACAATTTTAAATGACCTTTTTCTTATCAGAATGTGTGATCTAATTGTATAATAATAATAAATTATTAATATTGCTATGCTATAGTATTATAAATATTATACTATATATAAGAATGTCATGGAGGGACTGTAGGCCCGAAAAATAGGCTTATTTCTATTCCTCACTTTGCTTTGCCTTGCCTGGACATGCTCACCTACCCCAGACATAGGCAAACACTTTAAAGGCACGTAAGGGGGACAATGGGCCTGGCGCCACAATGTCTGGCCTGCTCAGGGCCCACGTGGTAGACGTGTTGTATAAGCCCAAGTGCTTAGTGTGTGGCTCACTCATGCTCTTCCCATATTTGGGGGTACTAGACCTGTGGACCTTTCCAAATTTGGTATGTCCTTGCCTGCTGCCAGAAGCCTATTGGACAGTATCATGGCCAACAAACCCATCAGTCTTGACACACATCTTATAAATGGGGCAATCTGGGTAAACAAGAGGCCTTTTGCCACCCTCTCCATTCTCCTCCCGACTGACTTCTGCCTGAGGCCATTGCCTTTGTCCCACAACAACCTGCACCGGTCCAGCAGACGATCGAACGAGGCGTTCCTGGCAGCTCGTCAATTTAGCCTGCTGCTTCAGCCTGACCTTCTCAGACAACGTGCCCCAGAACCTGAATTGAACTATTATCCCCACGGGAATCAACTCCGTGACTTTCATCATACTTATATGTGGGGACCACAGATACTAAGACTCCCGACTAGTGAGTACTCAAACTCTCTTATTCAAGTTGCAAATCTACCAGTGGCACTTTATGCCGGAAGACTCTCTGATTGGAGCTGCTCTAAAACCTATACAAAATTGTTCAATTCAACTGTAAATACATTCTGTAGAGTGATTTTACTAACAGTGTGCAAAGGAGTTGTGTGGGTTGATTGTATATAAGTTTGGGGAAATTCTTTTGTATATATTAATAAATTATTTAATAACATTCAAATCAGCCTCAGATCTCCCCAAAATCCAAAAAGCAAACCCCTCGACAACAAATAATAAATTATATTTGTTGTAAAGGGGTTTAATTTGAATTTTGGGGAGATCCGAGGCTGATTTGATTGTTATTAAATAATTTATTAATATATACAAAAAAATTACCCAAACTTATATACAATAAACCCACACAAATCCTTTGTACACTGTTAGTGAAATCACTCTGCAGAATGTCTATTTACTATTGAATTAAACAATTTAGTATAGGTTTTAGGAAAACTCCAATCAGAGAGTCTGATGGCAGAAAGTGCCACTGGTGGAGTCAATAAAGTTCCTTTGCAGATTGAATAAGAGAGTTTGAGTACTCACAAATCAGAGTTTTGGTATCTGTGGTCCCCAAAATGAGATGAAGGCAGTCACAGAGTTGATTCCCGTGGGGATAACAGTTCTTGGGGTTCTGGGGTGCTCTGTCTGAGAAGATCAGGCTGAATTGCTGCAGGTCATCGTGGGACAAAGGCAGCAGCCTCAGGCAGAAGTCAGACGGGTGGAGAATAGAAAAGGTGGAGAAAGCCCAAGACAGGAGGCAACAGGCAAAAGCCGAAGGCAAAAGGAAGGTCCCAAAGGCAAAGAAGGGGATGTCCCAAAGGCAAAGGAGGGTGCCTTGTTTACTTGGATTGCCCCATGTATCAGCAATGTATGGAGATGGATGGGTTTGTCAGCCATAGCACTGTCCAATAGGCTTCTGTTGTCAGACAGGGACATACCAAATTTGGAAAGGTCCACAGGTCCTGTACCCCCAAATACGGGAAGAGCACGAGCAAGCCACACGCCCAACGCGTGAGCTTATGCAATGTGGCTGCCACATGGGCCCTGAGCAGCCCAGACATTGTGGCGCCAGGCCGATTGTCTCCCCTAGGTGCCTTCCACGTGTTTACCTCTGTCTGGGGTAGGCAAGCATGTCCAGGCAGGGCAAAAACAAAGCGAGGAATAGAAATAAGCCTATTTTCGGGCCTACAGCCCTTCCATGACAATATTATTACATTAAAAACATTATTATTATATAATATATATAATAACAATATCTTATTAATAATATGGATATCATTTATATTCTTATTAATGTTATTATAGTACTATACTATTTTACATTGTACTATATGTACTATTAGTATTAGTATTTACTTTGATATGCAAATAGAAATATTCTCTTATCTAGTATTTGCTGAAATTAATTAACAATATATAAAATGGAAATTTAGAGAAGTTAGATGAAAACTACTCATTAAGTTCACACAGCTTTAAATTTGGGTAAAAAGATAAATGGTTATAAACCAGAGTACTAATTAAACTAAACAGGAAATATAATTGTATTATATTTGTTCATGTTGCAGCCATTATCAGTTAGAGTTCTCACTGAGCTAAGGACATCATTGAATCACTCACTTCTACTGGGATGGTTTAGAAGAGGAGGAAGAAGAGAATTTTCCCCCCTGGTGTTCTATAGGAAAATCTTCATGAGTTATCAAAGTTTCACCTACGGTTTTGAGTTGGACTGCAAAACCAATTTCCCTTTATTCCTAAAATGTGATTGATTCTGTTACTTTGTTGTTGTTGTTTTGGTTGGGTTTGTTTTGGGGGCTTGGGAGGTTGATTGCTTTTTTTTTGCTTTGTTTTATTTTTTCCTCTTAAGAATTTGAAATTATATTAGTAGGTGACTGGATTCAAAACAATTTTATAGGAATGCTTTTGTACTAAAAAAAACTAAACAGACATCTTTGGACTTCCTTAAAGTGTTCTAGCTTGCATTGTCATAAAACAGAGATATCTGTCAGTGCACAGATTGTTCTTTTGAGTATGCAATTTCTACTAACTAGTGGGAAAAAAAAGAGGGAAAATAAGTAAAGAAAAGAAGGAAGGAAGGAAGGAAGGAAGGAAGGAAGGAAGGAAGGAAGGAAGGAAGGAAG
>WAAF01019973.1:0-13106 GCA_013400475.1 Tricholaema leucomelas | reverse complement strand
AAGAAAGAAAGAAAGAAAGAAAGAAAGAAAGAAAGAAAGAAAGAAAGAAAGAAAGAAAGAAAGGAGAGATAAAAGATAATATATCCCATGGAATCAAATACACAAACCAAACTTTTTTGTTTGTCAACAGAGATGGTGATCTCCTCGGGCAGCCCATTCCAATGCCAACCACTCTTTCCATGAAGAACTTCCTCCTAATATCTACCCTAAACCTGCCCTAGCATAGCTTGAGGCTGTGTCCTCTTGTTCTGTCACTGGGTGCCTGGGAGAAGAGACCAACCCCATCTGGCTACAACCTCCCTTCAGGTAGTTGTAGACAGCAATGAGGTCTGCCCTGAGCCTCCTCTTCTCCAGGCTGAACACCCTCAGCTCCATCAGCTTCTCACAGGGCTCTGCTTCAGCCCCCTCACCTGCCTTGGTGCCTTTCTCTGGACACGTTCATGCACCTCAACATCTTTCTTAAATGGAAGAGCCCATAACTGCACACATCCTCTCTCAATAATTTCTCAGTAAATCATAAACATCGCCACCAAAATAAAGGTGAATAGACAAGTGTGTGATATAGAATCAAGATTAACATTTTACACAGATCTCTACATGAGCAATTTCCAAAACACAAATAAAGGCTAAAATATTTCTGAGTTACTCAGAGAAATATTTGCACTACTATTTAACCACTTGAGAATAAACCATAGATATAAATGGTCTGGATATTTCTTACATACATTGCTTTACATCTGTACAGACATTGCTGTGATTTGTCCTGCTCATCACCTGACCTGAAGGCATTCTGTTGGAATTTGTGGAAGCATTGCATACCTCTCTGAAAAGGAATGTTTTATTCCACAGTATTTTTTTAAAGATATAGTTACCAGAGGCCAGCTCAAAATACATAATTAAAAAGCTGCAGAGTAACACAAACCTCCTTCCATTTAATTGATGCTTGTGAATACTCTTCTTTAATGGCCAGAGATAATATGAGGTGAATTAAATATGAACACTGAGAACAGCAACTAATTTGCATACTGTACAACACATATTGTATAGATACTATTCTATACTAGAGTATTTATTATTCATGTGACTGACCTATTTCTTCTCATATTTATGTAAAAGGTATTTTACTTTGGTATCTGGAACCACGCAGATTTGGTAGACTATGTTTTCACACCCTTGCACATTCACTGGGTAAATTTGTTCTAGACATTTGAGAGAACGATATTAGTAAGGAGAAAAAAATACTTTTATATGTTAACAGTTAGAAAATCTACTGTGCAAATGATGGAATTTCATTTTGATGTTATAATTTCTTCTTATTTATCTGCTCAAGCTACTGCACAGCATTCAAGGCTGCCTTCACGAGTGCTGAAGCTATGCAATGCAGGGCCCATTGCAGAGCACAGTGTGTCTATAAGGAGACATGGGGCTCAAGTAACCTCCCTCTGCTAACAAGCTGTGATGGTTTGGGTGTTCCCCGCCCCCCACACTTTTAGAAATCACCCAGACTAGACTCAGTCGGCTCTGGAAATTTGAATGAAGCTTATATTTACAGCTGGTACAATTTACAAGCAGATATTTACAGTATATACAGTCATAGACAGAAATATACAAGGTAAAAAAAGGTAATACAGACACAATTCCCCTCCCAGAACCTGAGTCCCCAGGAGGGGCTCTCAACCACCCCTCACCTTCTCCCCTACCCCTCTCAACCTTACCCCAATCCCAAGGAAGAATGGAGGTTCGGCCAGAGGGTTAAAAAGCAAGGTGAAGCAGCCAAGCAAAAGGAGGGTGAGGTTAGAAAGCAAGATGGAGTCCAGCCAGCAGCCTCAGCTTCTCCCCAGCAGGCAAAGCTCCCCAGCGAAGAGAAGAAGCAAGTGACCTAATCTTTGTTTTGCCTTTCTTCTTTTACACATCCCAGCAAGACTGTGAGGGAAGTAGACCTCACCATTGTTTTCATTTTACAGCCTATCATCTAGTTCTTCTCACCAAAACATGCTAGCTAGGCTCAAACTAGCACACAAGTCCATCCTGGTGTTTATGTTACATGTGTCACGATATTTGAGCAAATAGAAGAAATATTTAATAAAGGAAACACCCCAACTATCATGAACTGGATATCAAAGTTGGAGGCAGGCAACAAGAGGGGATCTATCTGTAAGGGCATGGGTATATCAACAAAAGATGAAGATTAATTCCTAGGCTTGAACTGATCTAAGCTGGTGAGTCTAAATGTTTGTTTGGGTTTTTTTTAATGCAATTTTCAGCTATTGGGGTAAAAGTGGTGAGACACATCCAATCTGAGTGTAGAGGCACATTTGATACCAGTCCTGATCCTTGTACTGACATTGGTGAGACTTGACCAAGCCAGCAGGTACACACCAATGGCAAACCATGTCCTTTCATCAGCTTCACATTCTCAGAGTGGGCACTTGGTAACAGCTATCACAGCATGCATAGCCAGGGTAGTTGTCTTACAAATGTGACAAGCTTTTTACAAAGTTCCTTTCCAACACCTGGTTTGCAAAAGAGGGACAGGAGGCAGGTTTGGCTCCTGAAGTGTCATATCTCAAGAGAAGAAGCTTTGCTTAACAGGCTTCTGCTTGTTCTAAAGTCCAAGTTTTTCAGGGAGCTCTTCCATCCCACAGCATCTCATTATCTATCTGTGGTTAATTTAATGCCTGGACCAGAAGCAATGCAGTGGGATGAGCATGTCTCAGGGCTGGAGCTAGTTGCTGCAAAGCTGCTGGGTACTGCTGCACCAGGTAGTGTGAACATGCCCTCAAGTCTCTGCTATTAGGTCTGGCCCGTTTGGCATGAGGAGTTGAACCTGATCCTCTCATATCTGTAGGTGCTGCCTCACTGTCAGGGCAGTGTATTCAGCCAGCCACCGTTCCACTTCCCTGCTTAGTGAGCACAAGCCTTGCTATGCTCTTAGCTTCAGGCACATATGAACAGCTTAGCAACTAGCTTCTGCACGCTCCATTATCATGGGAAGATTAAACATCTGAACAAATAATCACAAAGCCAAAAGTGGCCATTTTCTCAATAACACGTCTGTCAGGATGAAGTTCTGATCCTTTGTGCTCTCTGTGTGCTTTGATTGCCTAGGGAACTGGCATGCTAATTTTTGCTCAGAGGTTATAATATTGAAAGTCTGCTTTTCTGTTTAACAGTCAGCCTTAACTCTTGGGCTGACATTTTTCCTGGAGTTTCCAATATGATCATGTAATTATGTTTCATAAGTGGAGGCCACACTTATGTCCTAGAAAAAAGATGTGTGTTAGTTTGTCAGTCAAACAGTAATTGCACATAGGACAATAAAGCTAAAACCACTCACAACAACTACAAGGATGGCAAGGATTATTTACTTATTAAAGGTGGCTCTGCTCAGTTTAGGAAAAAAATAGATAAGGGCTGGATAAAATTTTAATCATTTATTTTGATTTTTTCTCTTGTCACAAAGAGAAGAGAAACAAAAATAAATCATTCAAAGAGCAACATTCAACAATCAAGATGCTCCAAATGAGTCAGAAGTTCAGGATTCACAAACTGTTGATTTTGATTTCCTCTCATCCAGCAGTTCAAAATTATGTTTGTAGCCCCTCAGGTGATTACTACGTTGACCATGATCCTTCTGAAAACCTACTGGGCTGTACAATACAGTATTGTACCAATTACCATCTCAATAACTATTCTGACATTTAGATATCGTTGTTTGAATTCTAGCCAGTGGCACACACTGCAGAGAACATAGTAATATCAGCCACTTGCTCCCGTTTCCATTGGTTCCATGGATCCTTCTGTTTAATTTCCCCTACTCTCACAACCAATCACAGTACAATGAGTCACTATCACATTTCCCCTTGCACATAAGCCTTCCTCTAGGCCCATGTCTCTCATTCCTTCACCTCATACTGAAAGCACCTGTTTTTCTGTTTATTCTCTCAGGCACTAGACTATCCCTTTCCTCTGGGTCACTCTAGCTTCATGTGGTTAATAAGATTTAAAGAGATACATGAAAGTTCCAAATTCCATCATGAAGAGCCTACTGCTGAAGCCACTGACATAACTAACTCCTGTTCAGAAGGGAAACTACACCATGCAGAAAGGCAAAACAGGCAAGAGAGTTCAGGAGAACCTCATTTCAGGGATGTTCTGCAAGATACAGAGCAAAACAGCACTGTGTGGTGGCAGTTTCCTGAGCTCTATTGATGATACTGCTTGCTCCTTTTCTCTTCTTTGATGACTCATCATCAAACCTATAAACTAATCATAGAGTCATAGAATCAACCAGGTTAGAAGAGACATCCAAGATCATCCAGTCCAACCTATCACCCAGCCCTATCCAATCAGCTAGAACATGGCAGTAATCTGACCACTCTGAAGCTTCTATCACATTTGGAACATAAGTTGCCGCATTCTTGTCTCTAGAAGTAACAAAGAACCACCTATTTCTTGCCTTTTTTTTTTCCTCTTAATAACTTTCTTCATAGCTTCACTTGCATTTCTTTGGTTGGGGTTTCTATTTTTTTCTACTTTGCTAAGTGTTCTCTCTTTGTTGCCTTTCTATTTCCTTCAAAGATACGTGAGGATCTAGCTGTAGACCAGAATGAGGTCACCAAGGTGACCTTATTGTGGCCTTTTAGTATCTGAAGGGGGCCTACAAAAAAGCTGGGGAGGGACTTTTTTGGATACCAGGTAGTGACAGGACTAGGGGGAATGGAGCAAAGCTGGAGATGGATAGGTTCAGACTTCCTAGGAGGAAGTTCTTCACAGTGAGAGCAGTGAGACCCTGGAATGGGTTGTCCAGGGTGTGGTTGAGGCCCCATCCCTGCAGGTGTTTAAGGCCAGGCTGGATGAGGCTTTGGCCAGCCTGATCTAGTGTGAGGTGTCCCTGCTCATGTCAGGGGGGTTGGAACTAGATGATCCTTGTGATCCCTTCCAACTGTGACTCATTCTGTGATTCAATGTCCTATAGGCCACAGGAGAATTATAACTACCCATACAAGCAAATCCACAAAAAAAAAATCAGAGAACATAAAAGGTTCCAGGTTCCAGGTGAACCTGAGGAAGAATATTTTTTCCCTGTGAGAGTGACAGATCACTGGAACAGGCTACCCAGGGAGATTGTGGAGTCTCCCTATCTGGAGATATTCAAGAACCATCTGGATGTGTTCCAGTGTGACCTGCTCTAGGTGATCCTGCTCTGGCAGGGGGGCTGGACCAGATGATCTTTTGAGGTCCCTTCCAGTTTCTGACATTCTATGATTCTATGACTTGATCTGTAATCTGTGATTCTATAATTAAATTACATCTCATGTCTTTCTTCCTGCATGTCCAGAGACACAAGTTAAAAGCCCACTTGCTGCAGATGCACATAATCTGAAATAACTGAAAGACACCTTTCTAAGTCTTAGTTTCAGAGCCTCTGTCTGAAAATACATCCACCTACAGAAGCTGAAGGCACACCTTCAATATCTAAACCTGCAGATATTCATTGTCACAGCACAAATTAAGTTATTAGATCTGATATTGATCTGGAACTTCATGGAGAAAGTCAAACATAATTGTTAAAAGGAGCATGGTAGAGAAAATCATTTGCACCATGAAGTACACCTCACTGAGGGGGAAAAAAAAAAAAAGCCATTTCTTGTTTACCTATTATGAGTTCAACCCAAAACTGTATTCCACAGTTCAGGACCAAACCCAAGAGTTCATTTAGTATCATCAATATCTGATACAGCTGAAGGCTGTGTGGCCATCCATCAAAACCTGGACAGACTGGAGAGCTGGGCACAGAGGAACCAAATGAAGTTCAACAAGAACAAGTGCAGAGTTCTGCATCCTGGGAGAAAGAATGAACTGCACTATACAGGCTGGGAGGGGAGGTGAGCAGTGCTGTGGAGAGGGACCTGGGCGTGATGGTGAATAACTTCCATGGGACACAATGTGCCTTTGTGGCCAGGAAGGCCAATGGGATCCTGGGGTGCATTAAGAAGAGTGTGTCCAGCAGATCAAGGGAGATTTTCCTTTGCCTCTACTTTGTCCTGATGTGACCTCATCTTGAGTACTGCATTCAGTTTGGGGCTCCCCAGTTTAAGAAGGACAGGGGTCTGCTGGAGAAGATCCAGCAGAGGGGTCTGAGAATGATTNTTCCTGTGTGACCTGCACTACAGTATGGTCCTGCTCTGGCAGGGGTGTTGGGCTTGATGATCTCTTTGGGTCCCTTCCAACCCCTAATATTCTATGAGCTGTAATCTGATAAAGAGTGTGGTACGGGTAAATTATTCAGACAGTTTAAAGCTTGTGAGAGGCCTTTGAACTCTTTAAACCCACATATTTCTCTTAAAAGTTGTGGGAAATATTTATTTATATTACTTGATATTACATAGATCACCTGATTACTTTTTTTTAAAGGCAGATGTACTCAGAAATTGGATAAACCAAATATTTATTCACTGCTATCTCAAATAAACAAGGGAAATAAAATCTAGATCACATTATTCTAAACCTATTCTGTCACATCAAGGTCCCAACGCTATCAATAGCAAATTTTTACAATAGGGTCAGACCACAGACAAATTTACTCCTGATTTATTTGTCTGTTTATAATGGTTTTCATTAATGCAGTAATTACCTGATATAATACAAAAATCTCCTGTCTGAAGGAGAGGCTGGATATATTATCACAGTCTCACAGTATCACCAAGGTTGGAAGAGACCTCACAGATCATCAAGTCCAACCCTTTACCACAGAGCTCAAGGCTAGACCATGGCACCAAGTGCCACATCCAATCCTGCCTTGAACAGCTCCAGGGACGGCGACTCCACCACCTCCCTGGGCAGCCCATTCCAGTGTCCAATGACTCTCTCAGGGAAGAACTTTCTCCTCACCTCAAGCCTAAATTTCCCGTGGCGTAGCTTGAGGCTGTGTCTTCTTGTTCTGGTGCTGGCTGCCTGAGAGAAGACAGCAGCCTCCTCCTGGCTACAACCACCCCTCAGGTAGTTGTAGACAGCAATAAGGTCTCCCCTGAGCCTCCTCTTCTCCAGGCTAAACAACCCCAGCTCCCTCAGCCTCTCCTCATAGGGCTTGTGCTCGAGGCCTCTCACCAGCCTCGTTGCCCTTCTCTGGACACGCTCAAGCATCTGAATTATTAAAACAACCTCAAATCATTCCTCACTGTAATACTCTTTTCTTCAATTCTTGTCAAGCCCATCCAAGCTTACAACACAATTAACAAAGTTTGTTGTTGTGTAGTCAAGTCTGATTCCACAACTTGCAAGTGCGACTGGTAAATTTTTTTTTTTCTGTTTTCTGGACCTTAGTCCTCAAGTGGTTGTTAGCAATCCAGAGACTGATAGGTACAGCATGTAAAATACAGTGCCCAGCCAGTAGCTCCACTTTTCAGGATGTCTATTTCCAGCTAGGTAGAATGAATGGAGAGTGGAGGTTTTTTTCTTTAAGGGAATAAGATTAGGTTAGATGGAAAGCTAGCTTTCACAAGTGTTCAGGTATGTAAATCGTGTGTTTAACCTGAACTTGTTTTAGAGATAGTGTTTAAGAACCAATGTGTGATTATTATGAAATACTGTGCTTTCCTATGAGGTCTTACAACTTATTTACAGAAGCAAGGTGCCTGTGTAAGTATCTTTAAATAGAGGTGCTGTATATAATAAAAGAAGAAAATGTATTTGTAGGCATTGACTAAACAAGCAGTAATGGCTCATGGTTATTTACCGCTTTGAAGAACTACTACAGGCAATTTTCTCTAATCCAGAAATACAAATGCTTTATCTAGTTTATCCTGGCTGGCTGAAAGAAGGTTCCAAAACAAGTACAATAGGAATTTCCTCTAAATCTATTCTAATGCAAATGATTCTTCTATTGAGAGGGGAGATTTTAGTACAGTGTGTGGAATTACCTTTTCCTCATGATTTGCAACTATGATGCAGCTTCTCGTATATAAACACACTTTTCTCCTCTTTCACATTCCTAAGTGATTGTATCAAGACCCACATCTTAAACTTCTACAATTTTATACCTTCCTTCACATCAGCAGTGTTGATGTCAGTTTTCTTCACTCAAGATGAAAGATGATGTTTTGAGATACCTGGCAGGAATTTCACCCCTCTGCCTCCTTCTTTCACTTGAAATGAAAGGGCAGTACAACCTCTACTTTGTGAAAGCTTGCTTAACACCCATTTGCCTAGAATTCAAAGCAACTGGCATTCGATTTGCTATGTCCTTTTCATACCATCTTGTTTTACAGAAATTCAGAGGGTGATTAGCATTGTTATCAGGCCTTATTTGTCTCAGGGCATCACATGTGACTGGTCAGAGGTCAATCGAATCATGCATATTAAAGCCAGGTCAAAGTGATTTGTGCACAGAGGAGAAAAAGCACATGAGAAACTTGAGCTAACCACTATCATCAAGTATTAACGTCACAGGTTAATGAATGTATGACCGTATTAGGTCCATGGAGGGACTCTAATATCAAATTCACAAAATGGACCAAGCGATAAGGCTGAAGAATGGTGAGATTTAAAAACAATTCTCCTGTCTTGACTCATCAGAGGTAATGACAATGACAACACAAACTACCTATGCCTTCACACTTTATGACCTCTTTCAGAAAGAAAGGATTAATTTCCCCTAAAACAATAACACATGCGAATGTAAATAACAGAGGAATAAAACTAGTGATGTTCGTTACCCTTTCGCCTGCCTTCGAAAGCTGTGCTTCCAAGATGAGGTCAGGGCACCAAAGCTCTCATGGTTTCCTGCACTTGTTTTATAAGTGGAGAGCTAAAAGCCTGCATAAAGTAAAAATGAGACTGCCAACATTAAAATGCAATGCAAGATAGGGCATGGGGAAATGAAGGTCAACGGGATTGTCTACTAATAAGACATGAACTTGCATTACTTAATGACACCCTTGTAATCTGTCAGAAGCAGAAAGCTTAAGGAGTTACGGAGCAAAGAGAGTCAAATGGAAATTAAACTGGCGTTCGAGCAATATTTTAACGAGCAATAAAGAAAATATTCAGAGTTAAGCCATTTCAGAAGCCTGAATTCACAGGCAAGATAGTGTATTTGAGAAGGTTCATTCAAGACATAACGTTCATGTTCTTTTAAACACCATATTAACCGCCATTAACTCCTGGAATAGAGTATTCCCAATTATTTTTTCCTTCTCACTTTTATTTATGTATTTAGAGGTTACTTAAAAATTCTGGATGTAAATTGAATGCTTAGTCTTGGCTTAAATGTGGATAGAATGGTTTTAATGATTTTTAAAAACATTAAACAGTAATGATAATTGAGTAATTGAGTATCAGGGTCTACAAACAGACCTCTGCCTAAAGCTTTCATCAAGATATTTGTGTAGCAAGAGATGAAAAAAAAAAAGTTGCTCCAAGTATTTTTGAAATATTTTGATTTATCTCAACTTAAAACAATATTGATATATATCGGTGTGGCAGAATCCCTTTTGCAATTGATGGTCAGAGATTTACATTGCCTTCTGGGAGAAGTCATTACTTTCCACGCTTTCAGCCTCATGAAAGTTTGTCAAATCATAGAATGGTTTGGGTTGCAAATGACCTCTAAAGGTCATCTAGTCAAACCCCCTTGCTGTGAGCAGGGACGTCCTCCATTAGATCAGGCTGCCCCTAGAGCCCCATCAAGCCTGACCTTGAATGTCTCCAAGGATAGCACCCCAGGTACCTCCCTGGGCAACCTGTTGGTGTGTTCTACTACTGTCATGGTGCAGAACTTGTTCCTAACATCCAAACTAAGTCTACTCTTCTCTAATTTCAAACCATTTCCCTTCATCCTATCACCACAGGCCTTTGGAAACAGTCCTTTACCAGTCGTCTTGTAGGCCCCCTTCAGGTATTGAGAGACCTCTATTAGGTTTCCAAGAAGTCTCAAAAGTATTTCTTTTCCTGAAGAAATTTTCATTATAATAATGATTCCATATAAATAAATACCTATACCATTAAAAGAGACTCATGAGAGTATGCATTTTAAAGTTCTGACTATTTTTAAATAAGTTGATGTAATATCAGCCAGACCCTTGGTGTTATTTGACTGTTCTACAGTAGAGGCAATAAAATCACATCTGCATTGTCAGAAACTGGACCTCAGCCTAAGCCTGGGATAGAGCTGTCATTCCTTTGAAAGTCAGCAAAGATCTGGCTACCCTTTCACTTTTGATCTGGAAAACATTTGATGAGTACAATCAGCTCCATCTTTTGTGCTCTGACATACTGAAAGGAACTGAGAGCAAAGCAGAGAAAAAAGGCTTAATGTGTTGGAAGGGATGAGACACAAGAAAGTTGAGAAAGATTAAATATGTACAGCTTGACTAACCAACAATTAAATGGGGAGAGAGGGAGGAGATATATCTGTCAAAAGCAATGAGAAGGTAAACACCAAGGGGCAAGAGTAATTATTTAAGAATACAAATGGGATATATTTAGAAATAATGAGATCAAATTGAGAAGAGGATAGTGTAGTCTGAATTTGAAGAATGACTTACTGTAAGTTAGAAAGAGTATTTCCACTTTTTTTCTCCTGAGACTATTAGATCTTCCTCAAAACAATTAAAAAGAAATGGGTAAAACACGAGGGACTACATCCTGTGCTACAATTCTATTTTGGTAGGGCTTTGCTTTTTATCCTATGAAATCTTTTCTAATTGCAATGACTTTTTTTTTCCTTCAAATTAATAAACAAAAAAAAAACCAGGTGCTTGGGGATAAAAGGAAAGCTTTAGGAGGAAAAAAAAGGACTAAACTTTGTATCAATACCATACAAAATCGTTTCCTAAGGTGTTCTAGACATTTCTAATACACTACAAGTCTCATGTTGCCAATCACTTGACTATGTGACCTTGCCAGTTCCTTGAATATCCTGGTTTTTTACTCAATCAGTTATACAAGCATATTTGAGAATAGTTTTAACTGAAAACAAAAGCAGAAAGAAAACCAAACCACAGACTCACAGAATTAACCAGGTTGGAAAGGACCTCTCACCTAAGCCTTTTAAGCTGAGCCTTATGGATTAAAGGAGGAAGGCAAAATGCAAAAAAAGAGTTACAAATTTAAACTGAAAGAAATTAATTCAATGATTACTTTAAAAACATAATGTCCACAAGAAAAAAAAGGAGGAAAGAGAATTTCTAAATTCTTTTTCATGTGGACTTAACAGTAACATGAAAGGAAATTTAATATTTGTATAACAAAAATAGAAAGAAGGGACTGTGCAATTCTTCTACAGAAAGGAAAGCATTCTGATAGCCTGAGTGACATTATCAAGTATTTTGAATAATGATTATCAAATAATTAAGATTCAGCATTTATACTCAAAATTCTGTTCACAGTGACTTTTCTTTCATTGTCATTTTCATTTCACCCTCAAATAAGGACATTGGCTGGCTGAATTTTTCTGCTTGAACACATAAAATAATGTGAAGAAGTAAACCTAATGTGATAGAATGTTTCCATGCAACTGAAAATCCATGTGCAAAGAGAAATGCAATCAAATAAGAATATATAATTTATATTTTAGAAGACTAGCTATTAAAACTTTTTTTTTTTGTGATAAACTTGAATGAAATATATATATAACAAGTAATTAGCTGATGCAGATCTCCACTCTTTCAATCTGTTTGCTCTACGTTCTTTCTGTGTCATAGCCTACATATTTGAATCAGGGAACTGCATTTAACCTTAGTGCTATGAATTTTGTATAATCTATTTACATTGATTAATTTATCTAAAACTAAAAGCCACTGACTTCAATGTTGGTCACAGGTTGCTCTGCTGTCCTTCCTATTCACTACAGCAATGTGTTAAAAAGATACTAACCTGTGTTGTTTACCAAAGTATTTATGACTGTAATGAATTGATACCTGCCTTTGATTTCTAAGAGATGATGTGAGGACCAGCTCTGATGAACTAAGAGTTGTCTTAGAAATCAAAGAGATGACACAGTACTGCATTCAGTTTGGGGCTCCCCAGTTTGAGGGACAGGGATCTGCTGGAGAAGATCCAGTGGAGGGGTCTGAGAACAATTAGGGGACTGCAGCACTGCCTGGTGATGAGAGGCTGAATGACTTGGAGCTGTTTATTCTGGAGAAGAGAAGACTGAGAGGGGGTTTAATAAATGTTTATAAATATCTGAGGGCTGGGGGTCAGGAGGAGAGAAACAGGCTCTGCTCACTTGCTCCCTGGGATAGGACAAGGAACAATGGATGTAAACTGCAGCACAGGAGGTTCCGCCTCAACAAAAGGGGAAACTTCTTTACTGTAAGAGTCACAGAGTACAGGAACAGATTCCCCATAGAGCTTGTGGAGTCTCCTCCTCTGGAGACTTTTAAGGCCTGTCTGGATGCGTTCCTGTGTGCCCTGAGCTAGATTGTATGGTCCTGCTCTGACAGGGTGGTTGATTATCTATTTGGGTCCCTTCCAACCTTTGACATCCTGTGATCCTGAGATTCTGTGATATGAGAATTAAATACATAAATAAAATTGTAATATTGAGTTACTTCAGAAAGTTGCCACAGTAAGTGACCATAGATAAGTAAACCTTTCCAGAGCAATGCAAGTTTAAGTAATGATCTACAGGAGAGAAAACAGCCTTTTCTTTGAGATACTTGAATTTAAAAGCACATACTAGTGCAATAAGAAAATTTGTCTGTTTACAAAGCACTATAGCTAGTTTTAAAAGTCCATATTTAGTAAAATTTAGTAAAAAAACAAATCGTTGTGTACGAAGTTAATAAGGCAACTGAATTTTTTACATTACCAGGGGAAAGCAAAAGAACTCATCAGTCTTAGAATCATAGAAAGTCCTCTTGCATACCAAGGATTTCTTTCCCTATCTTCTCTTAAACTTCTTCCTCCTTTTTCCTGTTGAATCTCTAGGGAAACATCTGAAGACCAAGTGATTAATTGTATTTTAAAGTGTTGTTTATAGACTGTGAATTGTATAGAAATGGACATGTTTAATTAATACCTACCAATTTTAACTATGGATAGAAAGCCTTCACATTTCACAATTATTTAAATCATATAATCATAGAATCATAGAATGG
>WAAF01019972.1:0-77581 GCA_013400475.1 Tricholaema leucomelas | reverse complement strand
GCAGTGGTCTGCAGGTGGAGTTCCATGTCCTTGTGCCCAGAACTGGATGCAGTACTCCAGGTGTGCTCCCAGGAGAGCAGAGCAGAGTGGGGAGCATCCCCTGAAGGATGTCAGCAGCACAAACACAGCTGCTTACTACCATGGGGTGGGGGAAAACCCCAACCACCAACCAACCCAAACCACAGCAGACTGCAGGAGAACACCAGAGCAAACAGCCCACATCAAAACCTAAGTGCACCCCCAGAAGGCTGTGCAGAAGCAGGGGGGTCTGAGTGCTTGTCCCTAGCCTGGTGCCTGCTGCTAGCAGCGAGTGTGTGCACAAACCTCTCACCCAGGCTTTGCCGATCTCTGCGGTCGGGACGGCAGCCAAGGCTGTCAGTGTAACACCGATCTGCAGGGGAGATGGCAGCCTGCAAAAGGACCTCGGGAAGGTCGAGGACGCCTTTGAAGCTCTGCAGAAAACAGCTTTTACAGCCTGCAGGCACCGGCGTGTGGCACAAGTGCATTCCTCCACCTCCAGGTCAACCCCAGGCTGCTAAGCAGAGCCCTTTCCTTCGGACAGACACGGCAGGGAACTCCTCCTTCTGCCGCTGGACTGGACAGGAGGGGAGGGAAAGAGAAGAAAGGGGGAAGAGAAAAAAAACAAACCCAAACCACTGCCTTCTGGCCACCATTTTAGAGAGAGAGAAGGAATCCCTCAGCTGCTCTCCTGTCTGACATCCAAGTGGAAAAGGCAAGCAGCCAGGCTGTTCCCGCGCTGCCTTAGATGTGAGAGGATGCAGGATAGGAAGAGGGCAGGAAGCAGCCAAGGAAAGGTAAGAAAGATGCCAAACTTCCCCATGTCCTACTGCATCTGCATCCCACTTCTTAGAAGCCTCCAAGGCAGCTGTGGAGAAAGGCTGTGGGGAAAGTTGTGGTGGAAGGAAGGCTGGATGGTGGGGGAAAGGTGGATGGTGGGAGAAGGCTGGATGGGGAGGGAAGGGTGGATGGTGCAAGAAGGATGGATGGCAGAAGAGGAAGGCTGGATGGTGAGGGAAGGGTGGATGGGGAGGGAAGGCTGGATGGTGAGGGAAGGCTGGATGGTGGGGGAAGAGTGGATGGTGGAAGAGGAAGGCTGGATGGTGGGGGAGGAAGACTTCCTCAGCAGGAGTCAGGCTTTTGCTACGTCTTGCACTTGCATGCTTCAGCCCAAGGCTTACACAAGATTCCTGTGGGATTTCTGCTCCTTGTGCTCTGCACAATTAGGGTCTTCTGTGTTCCTTGGAACTACAGTAGAGAACTTCTCTTTTTAAGGCAGCAATAAGGCTCAGGAGCATCCAGATCTTAAAGCTCACTTATTTGCAAGCAGCCAAACAGCACACTCCAGGTTGATCCTGGGGCCAATTTATGGCCACACTCTAAGCTGCTCTACCACCACCACCACCCCTAGTTACACAACTTGGGGTTCAATAAACACATAGCCCCCCAGGCTCCTGGGCAGTCAGTGGCAGTGTCTTAGCTCTCAGACTTTGGCTTCCATTTCAGAGCTGCTCCATCCACCAGATTATATTTACACTACACAACCCCACATAAAAGGTTTTATTTCTGTCCTGAATTTGCTGCTTGTTTGGTTCTGTTGCTTTGGGTTCTTTCTATTTGTTACTTGTTTTACTAGGGGAAGAAAATCATTGATATATAGTGGTGACTTCTGTGCTCTCTCTGCCTGGCAACCAACAAAGGCTGTTCCTCAGCTGAAGCCAAGCTAGCAAGCTTTGAACAGGACTGGACGGGGCTCTTAGTGCCATAGTCTGGTTGATGGGATAGGGCTGGGTGCTAGGTTGGACTGGATGAACTTGGAGCTCTCTTCCAACCTGCTTGATTCTATGATTCTGTGATGCTATGATGCTGTGATTCTGTGATGCTATGATTCTATGATGCTATGATTCTGTGATGCTATGATTCTATGATGCTGTGATGCTATGATTCTATGATGCTGTGATGCTATGATTCTATGATGCTGTGATGCTATGATCCAAAGGCCTGCACAGAAAAATCCCTGTGCCTGTGTCACAGTTTTTGACACTCAAGAGAAAAAACCTAACAGTCTGCTTCTATAGAATCACAGAATCAGTCAGGGCTGGAAGGGACCACAAGGACCATCCAGTGCCAACCCCCCTGCCATGCCCAGGGACACCTCACACTAGATCAGGCTGGCCACAGCCTCATCCAGCCTGACCTTAAACACCTCCAGGGATCAGGCTTACACCTCCCTGGGAAACCTCTTCCAGGCTCTCACCACCCTCATGCTGAACAACTTCTTCCTAACCTCCAGGCTGACTCTCCCCACCTCCAGCTTTGCTCCATTCCCCTCAGTCCTATCCCTACCTGAGTTTAAAGTCAGTGAGAAGTGGAAGACTACAAAATAAAATCTTCCTAGATCCACAGAATGGGTTGGGTTGGAAGGGATCTTAAAGCTCACCCAGCTCCAACCCCCTGCCATGAGCAGGGACACCTCCCACTAAGCCCAGGTTGCTCAAGGCCTCATCCAGCCTGGCCCTGAACACCTCCAGGGACCCTTCAAGCAACAATTTTCAGCCTGTCCTTAGTCCTGCAAAAGACCTGTGAAAGCTGAGGGTGTTTTGCTTGAGCAAAGAGAATCTTCATGGAGGGTAAGTGAGCAGCAGGCACAAGATTTCTATCCACATGGATGATTCAAAGCTAAAAACCAAACCCAGAAGAGTTTGCAATCAGAGCCCATGATGCTGACTCAAAATGTAGAGTGTCAGGGTGTAACCAAAGGCAGTCTGCATGTGGCTGCCCTTCTGCATCCCAAATGCACTCTTTACAGGACATCACTGAGGCACTGAATGGGCTGGGCTGGAAGGGACCTCCAAAGCTCAGCCAGTGCAACTCTCTGCACTCAGCAGACATCCTCCACTAGAGCAGGCTGCTCACAGCCCTGTCCAGCCTCACCTTGAAAACCCCCAGCGGTGGGGCCCCAACCACCTCCCTGGGCAGCCTGTTGCAGCATTGCAGCAGCCTCATGGTGCAGGACTTGTTCCTCACAGCCAATCCAAATCTGCTCTGCTCTAGTTTGAAGCTACTGCCCTCATCCTGCCCCTGCAGGCCTTTGCAAACAGTCCCTCTGCAGACTGCCTGTAGCCCTTTCAGGTACTGGCAGGCTGCTACTAGGTCCCCCTGAAGGCTTTTCCTCTCCAGGCTGAACACCCTCAGCTTCCTCAGCCTGTCCTCATATCAGAGCTGCTCCAAAACCCCCTGAGCATTTTCATGGCCTCCTCTGGTCCCACTCCATCAGGTCTATATCCTGCCTGTATTCAGGGCTCCAAAGCTGGATGCAGCGCTCCAGGTGAGGACCAGCAGAGCAGAGCAAAGTGTCAGGTTCCCCTCTCTGGCCACACTGCTTTGGATGTAGCCCAGGCTGCCATTTGCCCTCTGGGCTGCAAGCTCACACTGCCTGCTCCTGGCCGGCTTCTGGTCCATCAGCACCACTGACAACTCCTCACCTGCTTCCAGTGAGGCAGAGCTGAGGTTCTCCAGCAGGGTACTGCAGAACACATTTAGTTGGGGCTGATTAGAGCCAATGGCTTTTTCCATGCTCAAGGCCAGAATATGCTCAAGCACTCTGCTGAGACCAAAGCTCACCAGTTTGCTGTTCCCAAGGCAAAGTCAGGCTTTGCATCCCAAACCACATTTCCTTGCCTGTAATCAGCACAGATGCTGCTGCTTACAGTTCCAAATTCATTCCAGGGTGCACTCAGCATTTATTAGGGCACAGATGGTGCTCTGTTCCTTTGGCATCTAAAGAACATCCCTAAATACTCAAACAAACTTGGCTGCCTGCCTCCTGATCCTCTTCTTGTACTCTGTATTGCCACAGCAAAAATAACAGTAACCTTTGATCTCATCTGGAAGCCTTCTCTGAGCTGCAGCCAAAATTTGGCAATAGGATTATGGAGTACAGTCACAGAATCAGAGAATCACAGAATGGTTTAGCTTGGAAGGGACCTCAAGGATCAGCCAGTTCCAACCCCCTGCCATAGGCAGGGACACCTCCCACTAGAGCAGGCTGCTCAAGGCCTCGTCCAGCCTGGCCTTGAACACCTGCAGGGAGGTTGTGGAGCACAGAATCACCCAATGTGATCTTTGATGACCTTGACCTTCAATGTCTCCAGGGATGAGGCCTCAACCACCTCCCTGGGCAGCCTGTGCCAGTCTCTCCCCAGCTTCACTGTGCACAACTCCCTCCTGATGTCCAACACAACTCTGCCCTGCTCCAGTTGCAAACCACTGCCCTCAGCCTGTCCCCACAGCCCCTTCTGAGCAGTCCCTCCCCAGCCTGCCTGCAGCTCCCCTGCAGAAATGCAGCTCCGAGCTCTGCCTGGAGCCTTTTCTTCTCAAGGCTAAACAGCTCCAACTCCCTCAGCCTGTCCTTGTAGCAGCCCTCTGAGCACCTTTGTGGCCTCCTCTGGACACTCTCCATCAGCTCCAGGCCTTTCTTGTATTGGGGGTCCCATATCTGGCCCCAGCCCTGCAGGTGAGGTCTCCCCAGAGCAGAGCAGAGCAGAGCAGAGCAGAGCAGAGCAGAGGGGCAGGATCCCCTCTATCTCTGCCCACACTGCTCTGTATGCAGCCCAGGCTGCCCTTGGCCTTCTGGGCTGGCAGTGCCCATGGCTGGCTCCTGCCCAGCTACTCAGATGGCCAAACTGAAATGGAGGGGAGAGGAGGGCTTGGAGAAAGGTTAATCACAGTGCTCAGAAACAACACTCTCAGGGGAGGAGTTGCTGGTAATGTGAGGTTAGCAGCCAGGGCATGCTGCCAGAAGTCCAAAACTCACAGACACAGAGAATGTTTGGTGTTGGAAGGGATCTGCAAAGATCATCTAGTCCAAGCCTTCTGCACTCAGCAGGCACATCTGCAACTTGAGCAGGTTGCTCAGAGCCTCAAGCAACCTGACCTGTTGTGCTGACATCAACAACTGCTCAACAACTGCATGGACATCTTGGTAAAGAAACCACTTCTGAATGAGCATCTAGAGCAGAAAGCTAATTTTAGAAGCACACTGAAATGTCAGAAAGCCAAAGCTATGACTAAGTAAGATTACAAAACACCCATTCAGGCAGCTCCCACCAGGCAATGGCTATTCATTTTGGAAGTAATCACCCTGGATATTTGCACTCCAAACAAACCTGACAAGCAACATAAGTCTAAACTGGCATGTGATCCCAGATCCAAACGGCAGGAAAGCCCAACTGAAAGCAAGTAAATGCTCTGGCAGCACACACAACCCAGACACAAAGCACTCCTGACACTCAGAAACCAAACGAGAATGAGCTGTGGATGGTGGAGAGACTCTTCTGGAGCTACTTAGAACTGCTATTTGTAAGCACAGAAAACACAGAATGGGTTGGGTTGGAAGAGACTTTAAAGACCACTCAGTTCCAAACACCCTGCCATGGGCAGGGACACTTCCCACCAGCCCCAGGCTGCTCAGGGCCTCATCCAACCTGGCCTTGAACACCTCCCTGGGCAACCTGTGCCAGTGTCTCACCACCCTCAACCTGTGCCAGTGTCTCCTCACCCTCACTCTCTGTGCTCCGCACCCTCCCTGGGCAACCTGTGCCAGTGTCTCACCACCCTCATTGGAAAGAATTCCTTCCTTATGTCCAGCCTCAATCTCCACTCTTCCAGCTTCAATCCATTCCCTCTCATCCTATCACAAAAAGCCCTTGGGAAAATTCCCTCCCCAGCTGCCTTGCAGACCTCTTTCAGGTACAGAAGGCAACTATCACAGAATCAGATAAGGTCACCCCAGAGCCTTCTCTTCTCCAGGTCTGCCAGTGGTAACTTCTCTTGGCCCTCTGAGCACCGGGCTCTTCCAGGAAGGCTGAGGAGAGACTACTGACAAGGTCTGGTAATGAGAGGAGGAGGAGGAATGGGTTTGAAGTGGCAGAGGGGAGACTGAAACTGGATGTTAGGAAAGGGTTCTTTGCAGTGAGGGTGGTGAGACACTGGCACAGGTTGAGGGTAGTGAGACACTGGCACAGGTTGCCCAGGGAGTCTGTGGAGCACAGAGAGTGAGGGTGTTCAGGACCAGGTTGAATGAGGTCTTGAGTGACCTGTTTTAGTGAGAGGTGTCTCTGCCTATGGCAGGGGGGTGGGAACTGGATGAGCTTAGAGGTCCCTTCCAACCTCCCTATGAGGTAATTGAGTCTATGTCCTCCTACATCCCATCCTCTCCCAGGACAACTTTTCCTGCTGTCTCCTGGGGCTCAGCCTTGCCCACTCCCCAACCTCTGCAACACCTCCTGGCTTCCAGGAAATTCAGCCTGTCCCCTTTTCTTGGTGTCATGCTCCACATCTACAGGAAGCATAACCTGCAACTCCTGCTTATCTCCAGTACTTTCAAAACCACAGCTTGAGCAGCGACTTCAACAACAGCAGCAGCAGCAGCAGCAGCAATCCTGGCCTTACCTGCGGGCTCCTGCACTGTCACCTCCTCGCGCTTCGCCAGCAGCTTGTCTTTAACCCAGGGGAACTCCTGCAAGGACTCCAGGAACACGTCGAAAGCCTTGGGTCCTCTGCTGGGGAGAATATCAAGGAGCATCATGGTTCTTCTCTGGGTGGTGGTCTGGGCTTTTATTTCTTGAACGTGGCTGTCTGTGAGGATCCCTTCTTGGTAGAGATACTGAATCACAACTCCGTCCACCAGCACCTCTGTGCAGAGCTCCAGGCGCAGCGAGCGCAGCAGCTGCTTGTCTCTGGCATCCATCTGGCAACCTGCAGCAGCACAACAGCAGCAGGGAAGTGTGTGAAGATTAGAATGCTTCAACCTTTCACACCCAGAAGTGATGTCAGAACGCCCTGAGGTGAGGTTAAAACGCCCAGAAGTGATGTTAGAACGCCCAGAGGTGACACTGGAACACACAGAAGTGATGTTAGAACACCCAGAGGTGATACTGGAACACAGAGAAGTGATGTTAGAACACCCAGAGGTGACACTGGAACACACAGAAGTGATGTTAGAACACCCAGAGGTGATGTTAGAACGCCCAGAGGTGACACTGGAACACAGAGAAGTGATGTTAGAACACCCAGAGGTGAGGTGATGTTAGAACGCCCAGAGGTGACACTGGAACACACAGAAGTGATGTTAGAACACCCAGAGGTGATGTTACAACACCCAGAGGTGACACTGGAACACACAGAAGTGATGTTAGAACACCCAGAGGTGATGTTAGAACGCCCAGAGGTGACACTGGAACACAGAGAAGTGATGTTAGAACACCCAGAGGTGATGTTACAACACCCAGAGGTGACACTGGAACACACCGAAGTGATGTTAGAACACCCAGAAGGGACATTAGAACACTTATGAGTGATGTTAGAACATCCAGAAGTGATGTTAGAAGACCCTGAGGTGATGTTAGAATGCCCAGAAGTGATATTAGAATGTCCAGCAGGGACTTTAGAATGCCCAGAAGTGACGTTAGAACGCCCAGAGGTGATGTTAGAACACCCAGAAGTGATGTTAAACACCCTGAGGTGATGTTAGAACATGCAGAATGGATGTTAGAACATCCCTTCCAACCTAACCCATTCCATGATTCTAATGTGCCCACAGGATGCCCTCTGCTAGCTTCCATCTCACCTGACTAACACTCCCATCAGGAAAAAAACCACTGGAAAAGCATCCTGTAGCCACTCTACAAGACAGAAACCAAGCAGAGATCAAGCAACTCATTCAAGACAATGCTGGGAGCCTGTGGCAGAGCTACAAACAGAATTGAGATGTCTTGTCTAGGACTTAAATGACAAACACATCCCTGGGCCCATTAATGGCACTCGAGGGGGAGAGAATGTCAGAGAAGTACAGTGAGAGGCTTTCTTGTGACACAGTAATGAAGTCAAAACACTGCAGCAGGTGTTGAGTCTGATTACCAAGAGAGCTGCTGATAATTAAACGAGAAGCTGCTGTTCTAACAGCCACAGCATGCAGGAGCTGCACTTCACTCACAGCTGGAGCAGATGAGGAGAGGCAGAGCATTCCCAAGCTTTCCTAAGCGGCCTCCTAAAGTCACAGGGATCACAGAAACATCCAGGTAGGAAAAGACCCTCAGGATCTTCTGCTGCCAGGCAGCCAGGGACAGAAGAAGGGGACACAGCCTCAAGCTGTGCCAGGGCAGGTTCAGGCTGGATGTTAGGAGGAAGTTGTTATCAGAGAGTGATTGGCATTGGAATGGGCTGCCCAGGGAGGTGGTGGAGTGCCCATGGCTGGAGGTGTTGAAGCCAAGCCTGGCTGGGGCACTTAGTGCCATGGTCTGGTTGCTTGGGCAGGGCTGGGTGCTAGGTTGGGCTGGCTGAGCTTGGAGCTCTCTTCCAACCTGCTTGATGCTATGATTCAATGATTCTATGATCACCAAGTCCAACCTATAAAAGTCTTTGTATCAAGAGATGATTCCACCAAAGGCTGTTTGGGCTGCTTGTTAAACTCCAGGGCAGGCAATGAACAGGACATAAAGGGCATGTGAAGGGCATCCTGGATAGACTGCCAAGAGCCTGAGACTGACAAGAACACCTGAGACACTCCAGTGAAGCCACTCCCTGAAAGACCTTGCCCTGTGTACGGAATGCATTGCTGGGGGGCACCTCCCTAGGAGGACCCCACCTTTCCTGGGATCTTCAGTATCTTGCTCTCCTCAGACCCCACCTGCACTCCTGGGTGCAGCTCTGGAGCCCCCAGCACAAGCAGGACATGGAAGTGTTGGAGGCAGTGCAGAGGAGGCCACCAAGATGCTGAGAGGGCTGCAGCAGCTCTGCTCTGAGGACAGGCTGAGAGAGTTGGGGCTCTGCAGCCTGGAGAGGAGAAGGCTTCCAGGAGAGCTTGGAGTGGCCTTGCAGGATCTGAAGGGGGCTCCAGGAAGGCTGGGGAGGGACTATTGACAAGGTCTGGTGATGAGAGGAGGAGGAGGAATGGGTTTGAAGTGTCAGAGGGGAGATTGAAAGTGGATGTTAGGAAGAAGTTGTTTGCAGTGAGGGTGGTGAGACACTGGAGCAGCTCACCCAGGGAGGCTGTGGAGCACAGAAGCACCCAATGTGATCAAAGATCACACTCTGGCCCAGTAGATTTCCAGGATGCAGTGCACTGAGCTTTGAGGGCTTCTTAAATATTTGTGTTTGAGAAGGAAATGTCCAAGTCAGGAACTAAGCCCTTAGATATGGAAATGTGTCTGGACTTTGGTTCAGAACAGTGCAGGGATGGAGTTTGGTGCAACACAGGTATTGATTTGAATTGATTGCAATCACAGCCTGTATGCAGGGAGCTGAACAAATAAACTCCCTGAAAGGAGGCTGCAGTGAGGTAGGGGCTGGGCACTTATCCTGAGGAGAAGATCCTCTTCTCCTTAGGATGAGGTGATAGGAGAAGAAATGGCCTGAAACTGTGCCAGGGAAGGGGCAGGTTGGAGATGAGGAAAAATGTCCTTGCTGCAAGAGTGGTGAGGGATTGGCACGGGTTGCCCAGGGAAGTTCCCCATGCCTGGAGGTGTTCAAGAGACATTTGGCCATGGCACTCTGGGACACGGTTAGTGGCCATGGTGGTGATGGGTTGCTGGTTGGACTTGATCTTAGATTGTCTCCAGCCATGGCTAGGTTGAGCATGAGCCAGCAATGTGCTCTGGGGGCCAGGAGGGGCAATGCCATTCTGGGGTGGTTAGAAGGGCTGTGGGTAGGAGGTCGAGAGAGGTTCTCCTGCCCCTCTGCTCTGCCCTGCTGAGGCCTCATCTGCAGCACTGTGCCCGGTTCTGGGCCACTCAGGTCAAGAGGGACACAGAACTGCTGGAGAGAGTCTCCTTCTCTGGAGATATTCAAACCCTGCCTGGATGTGTTCCTGTGTGATCTGCTCTGGGTGACCCTGCTCTGGCAGGGCGGTTGGACTGGATGAGCTTTGGAGGTCCCTTCCAGCCCTTCAGCCATCCACTTACTCAGACCTTGCACAGGCAGCTCTAAAAGTGCATCTTTTCCACGGCAGAGCCACATTTCAAGACGCACGCCCCCAGGTCCTGCTTTCTGCCCGGCAGGCTTGCATTGTTTCTGCATCTGACAGGTAATTTACCCACGACTGGGGATAAAACTTTCGAGAGCCTGGGGAAAAAGGCTCCTCCTGACCCTCAAAAGCGCATTCGCTTAGCTCTCGGCGAGCAGCGCTCTGGCGGCTCTCCAGGCTTCGGCTGCGCTGTGCTGCTCACGGCTCTCACAACATCGCCTGTGCCTTGCTTGGCCGAGAGCAAGGTCCCCCCTGCCTAACCCCGGAGCGAGTCCGGCTCCTCGCAGCACGCCTACAGATCAAAGACTGCTGCCCAAACACCAAACTTTGGCTTTTAACTTCTTCCCTACAGCCCAACTCTGGAAGCTGCTGCTCCTGCCGCAGCCCCGCGTCGGCTACGGGCCCTGCTGGCCTCCCGCCCGGGCTCCACCAGCAGCAGCCCTCCGGCTCTCCGCACTCCCCTCCCTCCGTCCCTCCGGCCGGGCACGGCTGCCGCAGCGGAGGCCAACGCCAACGCCGCCGCCCGGCCCGGCCCGCCCCGCGGAAGCCCTTCCCCTGGGCAAGCTTCGCAGCGCTGGGGGCTGCCACCGCCGGGGCCCTCGGCAGCGCTCGGGCTGACGGCTTCGGGTCTGCTTCTGCTGCAGCGGTGCTCGGGCCCCGCCGTGCCGAACAGAGCCGCTGGCACCGCACTGCGGAGCGGGCGAAAGGAGGGCTCGGGGCGGCGAACAGTGCGAGAGGACAGCCCGGGCCGGCCCCGGGCCGTACTTACAGGAGGGCGGCGGGGAACTACGCGGAGCGCCGCGGAGCCTGCGCGGGCAGCACCATCTTTGTTGAAGGCAAGGAGGCGCCGCCGGAAGCCGCCGCAGCGCCCTGCCGCGGAAGGGCCGCGCTGAGGGCGACAGGGAGCCGCGGCCGCCATGTCAGCTGCGGGCAGCGCCGCGGGAGGGTCCCGCGGGCACTGGGGGGCCCGGGGCTGGGGAGGAGTCTGTGGCGGCGAAGGGCTTTGTCCAGGGGCGCCCCCCGGCCCTGGCGAGGCTGAGGGGAGCGCCCGGCTGCGGCCAGCGTGGCGAAAGCGCCCGGGGAGGGCCGGCGGAGCCGCCCGGCCGGTCCCACGCCAGCCTAGGGACAGGCCGCGGCGGGGCCGCAGCGGTCCGCAGCCGGAGGCAGCAGCTAGAAGCGGGGGTCCCCGCGGAGAAGATCCCTTCTGGGTGTTGGGAGGAGATGCTGCGCTCTGTGCACCTAGGGGGAGAAGGGGGGAAGGGTTTTGTCAGCGAGCCGAAGGAGCCGCGTCTGGCGTTAAATTGGAAGCGGCAGAAGAAGAGGTCTTTGTTCTGGTGCCGGAGAACCACGGAGTTGTTTCGGCTGGAAGAGAGCTTTAAGGTCGTCTTCCCTGGAAGGAGCTGATCCCGCTGCTTTCTAGGGATGCCGGTTGCCGCTAGCTAGGCTGTGCTGCAGCGAACCTCCTGCAGATGCTGGCATCAGCCTGTCGAGCACAGTAGTGCTCTCTCGAATGCCACATGTTGAGCTTTATTGCTTTCACCTGAGCGGCCTGAAATAGGAATAAACTCTCACAGATGAAAACCATTTAGGAAAGTAAGATCCAGGCTGTGCCTACCACAGCGCTAGGAACATTCCCCTTGGTTTATTCATCTGCTGAAGGCGAAACTCATCTCCTTCACCTGGTTTTGCCCACAGATTTGAAACTAAGGACAAAGAGGGGAAATTCGTAGAGCTACAACAAAATAAATGGAGCAGTGTAATTTCCTGGCACATCAAAGAACCATGGAGTGGGTTGGGTTGGGAGGGACCTCAGAGCTCAGCCAGTTCCACCCCCCTGCCGCAGGCAGGGACAGCTCCCACTATGATTCTGTTCTATGACAAGAACAGGTTGCTCAAGGCCTCATCCAAGCTGGTCCTGAACACCTCCAGGGAGGTTGTGGAGCACAGAAGCACCCAATGTGATCAAAGATGCAGAAAGATGTTTACTGTGACCTTGACAACTCTGGAAACCACACAAGTGAGTCAGAGATTGCACTGGGTTGGAAGGGACTCTCCAAGGGCATCCCTTCCAACCGCCCTGCAGGCAGCAGGGACACCTCCAGCTAGGGGAGGCTGCCCAAGGACACATCAAGCCTGATCTTGAAAGTCTCCAGGGATGGAGCCTCAACCCCCTCCCTGTGCAGCCTGTGCCAGTCTCTCCCCACCCTCATGGTGCAGAACTCCCTCCTGATGTCCAACCTAACTCTGCCCTGCTCCACTTCCAAACCATTGCCCTCAGCCTATCACTCCAAGCCCTTCTGAGCAGACCCTCCCCAGCCTGCCTGTAAGTCCCTTTCAGCTGTTGAAATGCAGCTCTGAGGTCTCCCTGGAGCTCCAGGCTGAGCAGCACCAGCTCCCTCAGCCTGTGCTCAGAGGAGAGCACAGTAACTCTAGGACGTGGAGCAGGCTGCTGCTGTAGCCACAGGAGAGCTGCAGTGGTTTTAAGTGTTCCTGTCACAGGTAGATTGCAATACAGGTTGCAAGAAAACAAGGTTGATAAACAACTCAAAGCAGCACCAGGGAGCAGAGGACACCACAAACTACCTGAGTGATCCACAGCACTATGCAGCTACTCAAGAGTTTCCTTTCTTGGCTTCTATTTCTGATTGCCAGCTTCTCCCCCCACACACACCTCCCTTTTTCCTCTCACTCCTGATCTAAGGAAGTGTATTATATCTGGAATTAGTGTCCAAGCTTGGAGACTTAAAATACCACAGCATTGTCATCCTGACAGCTGCATTTAATTGCAGATAATGTGCCTGCAGCCTAAAATAGAACCCCAGCACAGGCAGTTGCATCACTTGCATTTGCTACATCTTCTTCTTTGCCAGATGAGGCAATGAGGATTGTTTGGTTTATACTGTCCAAGAAGATCTTAGAAAGTTAGCAAGACATATGGATATGCACAGAGCAACTCCAGATCCCACTGGAGCAAATGGGAGCTGTCCCACAGCCAGCCTGAGTCACGTCTCTGTTCCCAGTCTAAACAGAGATGCAAGGAAGGAAGGCAGTGAGAGGAAACAGATAAGGCTAGGAAGGAACAGGTTGACAGCAGAGGTGCAAGCTTGCTTCTCCCCTTCCCTTCCACTTGTGCTGCAGACTCACTTGCAGAAGCTAAATGTGCTCCTGGTGGTTTGGGGTTCATCTACAGTAACACTGCCCAGGTGCTGGTTATCAGAGAATCAGTCAGGGCTGGAAGGGACCACAAGGACCAGACAGTTCCAACCTCCCTGCCATGGGCAGGGACATCTTACCCTAGAGCAGGCTGCCCACAGCCTCATCCAGCCTGGCCTTAAACACTTCCAACCATCTTCCTGGGCAACCCCTGCCAGGCTCTCACCACTCTCATGCTCAACAACTTCCTCCTGACCTCCAGCCTGAACCCACCCATCTCCAGCTTTGCTGGGGACAGAGTGGCTGAGAGCAGCCAGGCAGAGAGGGAGCTGGGGGTGCTGGCAGAGAGGAGCTGAAGAGGAGGCAGCAGTGCCCAGGTGGGCAGCAGAGCCAATGGCATCCTGGGCTGGCTCAGGAGCAGTGTGGGCAGCAGGACAAGGGAGGTTCTTCTGCCCCTGTGCTCAGCACTGCTCAGGACACCCCTGGAGTGCTGTGTCCAGTTCTGGGCTCCTCCATTGCAGAGAGATGTTGAGGTGCTGGAAGGTGTTGAGAGAAGGGCAGCAAGGCTGGGGAGGGGCCTGGAGCACAGCCCTGTGAGGAGAGGCTGAGGGAGCTGGGGGTGTGCAGCCTGCAGCAGAGGAGGCTCAGGGCAGAGCTCATTGCTGTCTGCAGCTGCCTGCAGGGAGGCTGTAGCCAGCTGGGGTTGGGCTCTGCTGCCAGGCAGCCAGGGACAGAAGAAGGGGACACACTTTGGAGGGCTGCTGAAGTGGAGGTAGCAAGCTGAAGCCTGTGGGAAGGCAGCTAAGCTGACTTGTCCTCTCTTAAGGAGCAGCCCTGTTCTTGTTTCTCACTCACACTAGTGTCAAGCCATATCACTCATGAAGGCCTCATCTCCAGTTTCCCTTCACAGGCTCAGAAGCTCACAGGATGTCAGGGGTTGGAAGGGACCCAAGGAGAGCATCCAGTCCAACCCCCCTGCCAGAGCAGGACCATCCAATCTAGCTCAGGGCACACAGGAACACATCCAGAGAGGCCTGGAAAGGCTCCAGAGAAGGAGACTCCACAACCTCTCTGGGCAGCCTGTGCCAGGCTCTGGGACCCTTCCAGGCAAGAAGTTGCCCCTTGTGCTGAGCTGGAACCTCCTGTGCTGCAGCTTCCATCCATTGCTGCTTGTCCTGTCCCAGGCAGCAGTGAGCAGAGCCTGTCCCCCCCTCCTGACCCCAGCCCTCAGAGAGTTAGAGACATTGATTCAATCCCCTCTCAGTCTTCTCTTCTCCAGACCAAGCAGCCTCAGGTCCCTCAGCCTCTCCTCATCAGCCATGCCCTCCAGTCCCCTCAGCATCCTCGTAGCCCTCCCTAGAACCCTCTCCAGCAGTTCCTGTCCCTCCTAAACTGGGGAGCCCCAACCTGAACACAGTGCTCAAGATGAGGTCTCAGCAGGGCAGAGCAGAGGAGGAGAAGAACCTCCCTGGATCTGCTGCCCACACTCTTCCCACCCTGCAGCACCTCTCCTGGCAGTGCTGTTCTCTCTACCTGTGAGTTCCACCAGGGCTGAAGACTCATTTTTAGGTTTTCAATAAACTTTTCTTTTCCTTTTTTTTCTTTAGAGCTCACTTCCAAGTCCCAACTCCTTTTAGAGACTTTGGGCATGCAAAATGAGATCTTCAGAGGTTAAAACAAAGCTATTGAGAGGATCCTTTATGTTAGAGTCGTCATTAGATACCAGCAGCTCCTTTTTTCTTCTGCAGACTAATTCGTTTCTGCTGATAACAAGAGCCCAAATGTGGGTTTAAAAGAAGTGCAAGCAGATTTAATCTATTAGGGCTATGCTGTTTCCAGTTGTCTGGAGGACAGCATTCCAACTTCAAGGACAAGAGAAATATGAGCCTCTAGATTTGTTTATTAAAAGCACATCTAATTGGTTAAATCTCTCACAAGACCTCTGAAATGAAGGTTGGGGGTGTGGGGAGAGAGAAACCTCGATTCTGTCGCTGTCAGGTTTAGGATGGAGCACAGAAAACCTTTCTGAATGTGATGGGTCTCAGGAACGCTGTTAAAACATGCCAGGCCCCCCTGGAAACCAGAGGAAGGCTTTGCAAGCCATTGCCATCTGCTGCCATCCCATCCCTTCCCTTCCTCCCTCACCTCTTCCTCCTCACCCCAGTCTCCACTGTATTCCCTTTGGCAAGAGGGCTTGGGGTTGGAAGGGACCTCCATAGGTCATCGAGGGTGACCCTCCCTGATGCTAATAAGAGGCTGTGCAGGCTGGAGAAGAGGAGGCTCCCAGGGGACCTTCTTGTGGCCTTCCAAGATCTGAAGGGGGCTGCAAGAAAACTGGGAAGGGACTTTTTGGGCTGTCAGGGAGTGCCAGGACTGGGGGGAATGGAGCAAAGCTGGAGGTGGGGAGAGTCAGGCTGGAGGTGAGGAGGAAGTTGTTGAGCATGAGAGTGGTGAGAGGCTGGAATGGGTTGCCCAGGGAGGTGGTGGAAGTCTGATCCCTGGAGGTGTTTAAGGTCAGGCTGGATGAGGCTGTGGACAGCCTGCTCTAGAGTAGGGTGTCCCTGGGCATGGCAGGGAGGTTGGAACTGGCTGCTCCTTGTGGTCCCTTCCAGCCCTGACTGATTCTATGATGCTATAATAACCAGGCCTGCTGTGCCAGCCACCAAACCCCAGGCTCATCACAGGATGTCAGGGGTTGGAAGGGACCCAAAGAGATGCCAAGGTTTTGGAGTGGAAAAATCACCCAGTGGAGCTTGGGTGTGCTGGCAGGGTCTGAGGTTAGTGGGTGGTGATGTCACTCTTCAGGTAGGACAGGGACACTTCTGCTACTCCCAGAGTGAGTCCTTATTGCTGCTGAGAAACAAAAGGATGAGCAGGAGTGAAGTGTTTGACTGAAAGGGAGTCACCCCGGGGCTGCTGCTGAGGTGATGCTGATACCTCACAACTTCCCATGCATTGAAATAACAAAGGCTTTAAATCAAAGCGGTTCAAAGACAGCAGTGAAGAGAAAAATGTAGGGGACACGTCAGGAATGCCCTTAAAAGTACCCACAGGCATCGAATGTGAAAGTTCTGTGTTTGGTCCAGAAAACAACAACAACATCAGGAAAAAAATGGGAGGGGAGGGAATTGTGTAAAAACAAAAGGAAAACAGGAAAAATATAAAGAAGAAATAGAAGAAAGGAAAAGAAAAAAGAAAAAGAAAAAGAAGAAGAAAGATAAAAAGAAAAAAGGAAGGAGAAAGAAAAAAGGGGGGGGAAAGGAAGAGGAAAGAAAAAGGAAGAAGAAAAAGAAAAAAAAAAGAAGAAAGCAAAAAAAAAAGGAAAAAAGAAAGAAAAAAGGAAGAAAAAGGGGAAAAGAAATAAGGAAGAAGGAAAAAGGGAAAAAAGGAAGAAGAAATAAAAATGAAAAAATAAAAAGGAGGAAGAGAGTAAAAGGGAAAAAATGAAGAAGAAACAAAAAGGAAAAAAGAAAAATAAAAAAATAAAAAGGAAGAAGAAAGAAAAAAGGGGAAAAAATGAAGAAGAAAGAAAAGGGAAAAGGGAAGAAGAAAAAGGAAAAAAGGAAGAAGAAAGAAAAAAGGGGAAAAAAATGAAGAAGAAAGAAAAGGGAAAAGGGAAGAAGAAAAAGGAAAAAAGGAAGAAGAAAGAAAAAGGAAAAAATAAAAAGGAAGAAGAGAGTAAAAGGAAGAAGAAAGAAAAAATAAAAAGGAGAAAGAAAAGAAAGAAAAAGGAAAAAAGAAAAAGGGAAAAATGAAGAAGAAAGAAAAAGGAAAAAAGAAAAACGGAAGAAGAAAGAAAAAAGGAAAGAAAAAAGAAGAAAGAAAAAAGGGAAAAGGAAGAAGAAAGAAAAAGAAAAAATAAAAAGGAAGAGGGAAAAAGGAAGAAGAAAAAGGAGGAGAAAAGGAAGAAGAAAGATAAAAGAAAAAAGAATTAAAAAGGAAGAAGAAAAAAAAGAAAGGAAAAAGAAAAAGGGGAGAAAATGAAGAAAGGTAAAGGAAGAAGAAAAAAAACTAAAAAGGAAGAAGAAAGGAAAAAGAAAAGAAAAAAAAGAGAAAAAGAGAAAAGGAAGAAGAAAGAAAAAGGAAGAAAAAGGAAGGGAGAAAAGGAAGAAGAAAAAGGAAAAATAAAAAGGGAAAAGTGAAAAAGAAGGGAAAAGTAAATAAAAAGGGAAAAATAAAACTAAGAAAAAGGAAAAGGAAAAAGGTGAAAGAAAAAAGAGAAAAATGAAACAAAAAGGAAAATAGGAAAAGGAAAAAAGTGAAAGGAGAAAGGGGGGGAAGGAAACAAAGGAGGAAAAGAGAAGAGAGTCTCTGCAAGGAAGAGCAATGAAAGGCCTACAGTTAACGTCTGCAGACTCTGCTCCAGTATCTCTCTGCATTTTCAGTCCTTGAAGTAGATGAATCCATTTAGTCCTGCTCTTAAAGCTCAACTGGAAGGTGCTCTGAGGGGAGAGAAGTCCTGCAAACTTCCCCCATATCTATTCCAGACTTACACAACCAAGAGGCTTTGTTTAATTGCAAAGCAACAATTTGTAACCGTCTGAGGAGAAAGAAAATCCACAAATGAGCCTGAAAAAGAAATGAATCATTGACAAAGCAATAAAAGGAATTTCAGTTTCAAGTCTGAAACCTTCTCCTCACAGTCACTGCAGTTTACAAGTCACAGCAAATGTGTGCCTGGGCGGAGGAGGAGGAGGAGGAGGAAAAGGAGGAGGAGGAGGGGGATTACTGCTTTCTGTGATCTGTTTCTTGACAAACATATTTACTACCTCTGTGCTTTTAAGGTTCTTGCTTTGAGTTTGATCTTTGGGGAGTTGGTGTTGATTCATGGCAGGATTTTGCAGGTAGCCTCTGCCACTGCTTAGACTTTTTCCTTGCACCCAGATTCATTCTCTTCCCTGTATTATTAGAATGGTCTGGGTTGGAAGTCACCTCCAAAGCTCAACCAGTCCACCCTCCCTGCAGCCAGCAGGGATGTCCTCCACTAGATCAGGTTGCTCACAGCTCTGTCCAGCCTCACTTTGGGTATCTCCAGGCATGGGCAGACTGTTGCAGTGTTCCAGCACTCTCATAGTGCAGCACTCGTTCCTCCTGTCCAATCTCAATCTGCTCTGCTCCCATTTCAAACCATTGTCCCTTGTCCTATCGCCACAGGCCTCTGCAAGCAGTCTCTCTCCATCCTTATTGTAGCCCCCTTCAGGTACTGAAAGGTTGTTATTAGGTTCCCCAGGAGCCTTCTCTTCTCCAGGCTGGACAACTCCAGCTCCCCCAGCCTGTTCTCATAGCAGAGGTGCTCCAACCCTTTGATCCTTTTCAGTTCCTGGCAATGTTAATTGAAATAGAAGTTGATTAATGACAAAGTGTTAAGTCCTGCCCTCTTTACAGACAGCTGAGTTGGAGCCAATGTAGGCTCAGTCTTGTTTAATATTGCTCTTCTTCCAAAACAGCTGCTCCACAACTTCTGCTGCCCTCCAGACTGTGCCAA
The DNA here is from genome assembly GCA_013400475.1 of Tricholaema leucomelas. Classification (NCBI taxonomy): domain Eukaryota; kingdom Metazoa; phylum Chordata; class Aves; order Piciformes; family Lybiidae; genus Tricholaema lacrymosa; species Tricholaema leucomelas. The sequence continues at coordinate 58,901 of WAAF01019972.1, read as the reverse complement.
GCAGCACAGGAGGTAAGGATACAGCACAAGGTGAGGTATGTGCAATGCAGGTGTCTGAGGCAGGCCCTCACATTGCAGATTCATAGCATCACAGAATCATTCAGGGTGGAAAAGGCCCTGGAGATCACCAGGTCCCATCGTGAGCCCTCACCACTAAGCCATATTGCTGAGCACCACATCTTAACAACCTTTAAACACCCCCAGGGATGACGACTCCAGCACCTCCCTGGGCAGCCTGTTCCAATGCTTGGCTGCTCTTTCAGTGAAATAAATGTTCCCAATGTCTCACCTAGCCCTGCCCTGCTGGTAGGTAAAAAAAGCCTGGCTGGGGCACCTAGTGCCATGGTCTGGTTGACTGGACAGGGCTGGGTGCTGGGTCGGGCTGGATGAGCTTGGAGCTCTCTTCCAACCTGCTGGATTCTATGGTTCTACTGAGTGCCCCATCCAGTCTTCTCTTGAACACCTCCAGCCATGGGCACTCCACCACCTCCCTGGGCAGCCCATTCCAATGCCAATCACTCTCTCTGCCAACAACTTCCTCCTAACATCCAGCCTGAACCTGCCCTGGCATTTCCTATTTGCTCACCAAATTGCAATCCTCAGCTGGGAAACATCCATCGTGGAACAATGTGACTGAAAAGAGAAGGATTTGCTTACACAAACCCTGCCTGCCACTGGAAGAAAAATGAGGGCAGGGAACGTGGAATTGGAGGGGTTTAAAATGCATTTTATTCTCCGCAGCACTCAGCACTGAACTTTCCCTGGGAATTAGCTGGTTGAACTTTTCCCCATCAAATGCCAGCTCCTTCTTTATGCTAATAGAAATAGATTTGCTCCTGCAATTTATTCCTCCTTAATAGCACAGAAAGTCATTAATATTTCATCATTCAGCTCCTGAAGAATTAATGGCTCCTGCTCTGGAGGCAAACACAACAAAACACAGGTGCAATGCTTGTTTCAGTGGTGTTTAAGCAGAATGAGATCCGGAGTTTGTCACACACCATCATTATGGTGATGATGTTTTCACACTCCCCTGGATTTTCAGAGGCACTGGCAGATGGCCTGGTTAATAAACCCCACCCTTGACAACCCTGGGACCAGCACAGGCTGATTTGGCTACGCTTTTATGTCCAGGCTTTCTTCGTATTGGTAGTTTCAAACTGCTGATCCTAGTTAATTTCCTGGACCTTTAAGCTCTACTCATCACTTTTCAGCTTCCTGATGGTTGGTTCTTGGGCACACCTTGTGAGGAGTGCCACCTCTCACAGGAGCTGCTGGTTTTGTCATGTTCTTTTTGTCATGTTTGTTCATGTCCTTCAGACACCAAAAGCCAGATAGGTAACTCCCTCTTCAGCCAGCAGGACAACTTCTCGTCTGCTTTCATAGAATCATAGCACCAAGCAGGCTGGAAGAGAGCTCCAAGCTCAGCCAGCCCAACCTAGCACCCAGCCCTGCCCAACCAACCAGACCATGGCACTAAGTGCCCCAGCCAGGCTTGGCTTCAACACCTCCAGCCATGGGCACTCCACCACCTCCCTGGGCAGCCCATTCCAATGCCAATCACTCTCTCTGACAACAACTTCCTCCTAACATCCAGCCTAGACCTGCCCTGGCACAGCTTGAGGCTGTGTCCCCTTCTTCTGTTGCTGGCTGCCTGGCAGCAGAGCCCAACCCCAGCTGGCTACAGCCTCCCTGCAGGGAGCTGCAGACAGCAATGAGCTCTGCCCTGAGCCTCCTCTTCTGCAGGCTGCACACCCCCAGCTCCCTCAGCCTCTCCTCACAGGGCTGTGCTCCAGGCCCCTCCCCAGCCTTGCTGCCCTTCTCTCAACACCTTCCAGCACCTCAACATCTCTCTGCAATGGAGGAGCCCAGAACTGGACACAGCACTCCAGGTGTGGCCTGAGCAGTGCTGAGCACAAAGGCAGAAGAAGCTCCCTTGTCCTGCTGCCCACACTGCTCCTGAGCCAGCCCAGGATGCCATTGGCTCTGCTGCCCACCTGGGCACTGCTGCCTCCTCTTCAGCTCCTCTCTCCCAGCACTTTCTGCTAGATCATAAGGAAAAATCCCTACGAATTTTTCCTTACAAGAAGAGGCATTTGAATAGGGCATGTAAGTAAATGCAGTTTTCCTGTGATACTTAATAAGATGCCTGGAGAGGAGAAGGCTGCCAGGAGACCTTGGAGTGGCCTTTCAGGATCTGAAGTGGGCTACAGGAGGGCCGGGGAGGGACTATCGAGAAGGGCTTGTGAACACAAGAGGAGTAATGGGTTTGAACTGGCAGAAGGGAGATTGAAACTGGATGTTAGGGAAGGATTCTTTACAGTGAGGTGAGACACTGGCACAGGTTGCCCAGGGAGGTTGTAGAGCACAGAAGCACAGAATTCTGTGATCCACAACCTCCCTGGAGATGTTCATGACCAGGCTGGATGAGGCCTTGGACAGCCTCTTCTAGTGGGAGGTGTCCCTGCCTATGGCAGGGGGGTTGGAACTGGATGATCTCTGAGGTCCCTTCCAACCTAACCCATTCTCTGATTCTATCATTTACCTCCAGGATCACTTTGCTAAGACACAAGAGGTGACTAAGGCGCAGAACCTCGTGCAGCTGCAGAGCTGTCTTATGTAGGTTCTGTTTTCCTAAGGAGGGAATAAGCCTTAAAAAGAGTCTCAGATTCCAAAGCTCCACGGTCTGGAGTGAGGAGCAAGTTCTGGATTGTTTTTAGGTACAGAAACCAAGCCACAACTCTGCCCCCATCTCCTAGTGAGCAATCTCCTGTCTTGCTGCTAATCCTGTATTGTTTATCTAGATGGTGGTTACATAAAACATAATTAGGACAACACAGAGGAGATCAGATTAAAATAAAATTGCTTCTAATGCAATGGTTGCAGCTGCTTGGTTACATTCCCACTCTACCCACCCATCCTGTACTTGAAAGGTTTTCTGTCTCTGGTGATAACAGCAGCAGCAGCAGCAGGGCAATGCCCATACAGCTAAAAACGGAGCCAGACTTCACAGTGCTAAACTGAACACAGCCACTTGGTCCATTTTCATGTTTCCTCTTGCACCTATTGTTGTTAGTTGTTTTTCAAGCATCACCTTTTAGTATGGTGATCTGTGTCAGATTGTATTGTCCTGCTCTGGCAGGGGGTTGGACTGGATGATATCCTTGGGTCCCTTCCAACCCCTGCCATCCTGTGAGCCTGTGAGATTCTCACCTTTCCTTTAATTAAAACAAAGGCTTTCAGCAAATAATATTCCAGCAAGAAGCTGGGAGAAACACCTGAAACTCCAAAACTGCAAAACCAAAAGCAACACATGGAATGGGGAAAAAAAATAAAGGGCTTAGGATTAAAGACCTTATCATGATGTTTGGTTGAGTCATGGACACTGAACCTGTGAGACTGGCTTCCTGAACACCCTGTACTGGCAAATCAAGATGGCTTAGATCAGTTAGAAGTCATTTACTGGAATCTGAAGGGGCAGTGATTTAAAAGCTGCTGTTGCAAACAAGCCACAACAACATCCATAAAGTAAATACAAAGTAAATTAAAGCAAAATAACATGAAGCAAAATACAGGCAAAATAAAACGAAGTAAAAGAATAAAAGTAAAAAAATAAAGCAAAATAAAGCAACATAATAAAAGAAATCAAAATAAAGTAACATAATAAATCAAACTAAAGGCAAAATAAAGTAAAGCAAAAGTAAAATAAAGCAAAATAAAAAATAAAGCAAAATAAAATAAAGTAAAATAATAAAAGTAAAAACTAAAGCAAAATAAAGCAACATAATAAAAGACATCAAAATAAAGTGACATAATAAATCAAACTAAAGGCAAAACAGAATAAAGCAAAAGTAAAATAAAATAAAATAAAATAAAGGCAAAATAAAATAAAGCAAAAGTAAAATAAAATAAAGCAAAATGAAATAAAATAATAAATCAAAATAAAATCAAAATAAAATAAAGTAAAATAATAAATCAAAATAAAAAGCAAAATAAAGCAAAAGTAAAATAAAGCAAAATAAAGGCAAAATAAAATAAATTAATAAAATGAAACAAAAGTGAAATGAAATAAAGTAATAAAATTAAACAAACCAAACCAACCCAAACCCAAACAGCACTGGAACTTTAAAAAGCAAACGTTTGGACAGCATCACTGTGCCCAAAAGCTGGCAAGGTCTGCATGCCAGAGCCTTGCAGCACTGTACTCTAACCATGCTCTGTCCCTGGGTGTTTTGGTACCAGCAGTGACTCCTCCGTGCTGCCTTAGAATGCAGCCCAGCTCTCGGCAAGCTCTGGTGTGGTTTGGTTTTACTGGAGCAAGGCATCAGCCTGGGGCTGGCATCCTACTGAGGACAAGAGCTGCACTTTCATACAAAGAGGACTACTTCCCCCTCCAGTCTGTTCAAAATAGTGTTCACTGCTTCAAGCACGCCACAGCTGCAGACCCTGCTTCTCCAGACGGGAGCCAGGACAAGCAACAAGGCGTCAGGTCAGCTTGCTCAGTGCTTTGGGGACCTCATTCCACATCACAGCAACCGCTTCAGATGATTTGTAAGAGGCACTTTTCAGTCCACTGGCGCTCCTTAATTTCAGCCTGTCGTTTGCCCCTGTGCTTTGGAGAACCACCAACAAAAAGACTAGAAGACCACTAACAGAAAGAGCTGCCCAGCATCTGCCCTCTCTCGTTCCTCAGAGCTTGGCTCTGCCCTCAGCTTTATTTGGCCTCCAACAGTAGGCTGCAAGCAGCAAGCCCTAAATCATTTCTTATGTGTACCAGACGATTGTCTCGTTGCAGCCCAAAGCTCTTCTCAGCCTGCTTGTTCCAGCACTGCTATTTGTGATTTCACATCCCTGGGACAGGGGCTAGCCTGGAGGGAATGTATCTTAAAGGACCTTGGTGTAACAGGTCTACCACCAAGACCCCAAGGGGATCACAGCTAAGTGTCACTGTGCCCAGTAGCAGCAGATCAGAGCATTTCTTACTGCATCAGAGGTTGTGCCATGCAGCAGCTGTCTCACCTCGAGGGACAGCCAAGCAACAACTGAGAGAACACTGATCAGCATGGGAAGTGTTCCCAGGAGTGCAGCTCTTTCATGGATGCTGCTCACTGGGAAAGGTCCCCAGCGTCAGGGTGGCAGATGCTAGCAAGACAGATGACAAGCACAGAACTGTGGTTGCAGCATGTACCTGGAACAGGAGAATGCATCTGGGATGGGAACTGGAGAGTGGTCACTGTATACCTGAGAAGCTTCAACAACCTCCTACACACTGGCAAGGCATGGGGACAAAGTTAACACCACAAAAGCTTTGTTTGGTTTTTCAGCAAAAAACTCCACTTCTACACTAAGGCTTGCATTAAATGTGGGGAGAAAGAATAGAAGCCATGGAAGAGGTGGAAGCAAAGCCACCTTTTGCAGAGAGAGAACAGCATATCAAACGTTTGCCATACCAAGGGACCATCTCTGCCTCGGGTTCTTGGTGTCCTCCTTGTCTCAGTGCACGGGCTCCTCAGTTCTGCCGATGTGTTGGCAACAGAACTGAGTGCACAGCACTGGGAGTTTAGGTCCAACAAAATGAGCCAGTCGACATCACAGAGTTTGTAAGAAGGGACAGAACTACCACAGAGCAGTTAAGTCACAAGGAAAAGAAGAAAATTGTACATTGATTTTAGTTCAGCCTGGGCAGAGCTAGATTACAGCAAGTCTTGACACTCGGTGTTCATCATTGGTCTATTTGGTTTAATTAAAAAGCAAGCCAGGGAAAGAGTTAAATCTCTGAACCTGTTGACTAAGGATGAATCTATATCCTTGTTTCTGTCTTAGCTGCCCTCCTCTTACTCTCATCCTGAGTATTTGTTCTGTTAGATACTTAGTCTGTTAAATAGTTAGTCTGAGGAACAGGTATTGAGGGTCTTAGTCCCTTCTTGTCACTGCTATAAGAGGAAATGCAATGCCATAATAATGCCCAATTACAGGAATTCTGCCTCTAAGCCACTAATCTGAATACAATCCAAAGATACCTTTGCCCCACAAAGGCACAGTCCCACCAAGGGTGTTCATCCTCCCTGATACACCTGCATTTGTTTATTAGCTGGGAAATGCCCCCCGTTTCCTGAACAGCAGCAAATCCACACATACAACCACTGCCAGACTGTTGTGCAATTCGACTTACTTTATTGAGTAATGGTCTGGTAGCTACAATGGTGAATTAGAGGAAAAGAAAACCAAAAACCTTCCTCAGACAACCAACCACAACAAAACACCCCCAAACCAACAAAATAAAGCAAACAAAAACCCCAAATGACAAAATGAAGCAAACACCAAAACCCAAACGAAAACCAAAACGAAACAAAACAACCAAACAACCAAAACCTCTCAAATTCTATTTCCCCACATTTTGGGAAAGAAGCTGAAGAAAAACATTCTACACTGTAGAAGACAGCTGTAAACTGCTGATATCCATGTTCTGACGTTGGAACTGTCTGTAGAGTAACAGTCCTAGAGCCTCAGGGAAAAGAGGCTTCAACAGCCCCACCATGGATATATCACCACTGGGAAGATGTTCAAGGTTCTGGGATACCAATCTGGTATAATCAGCAACATCCTGGGTTGTGGCATTGCTCCTTAAGGTCAGCTTTTAAAGAACTTTGGAGAAAAAAAATAACCCAAAAGCAAACCAAACCGTGTTCTGAACTGGTTACTTAGAGTATTCCTTTGCCTGCAGAAAAGCACAAGAATTAGACTTCACTAACAACTGCATACATGGTCACTTTTTTTTTGACTGGGTTTGATTAGTTGCATAACTTTGGCAAGATTATCACAGTGTGATCCAGCTAAGCTTTCAGGATTATAGGAACACCAGCACCAAATTAATCTTAGTATCAGACAACTGAGAAACTTAGAGAGTCTCACACACCTCTGAGCACTTCTGCAGCCTCTCCCAGCCCCACCAGTCAGCCTTCGATAGTGCAGTACGTTATGCCACTGACAAAGCAAGGCAGTCTGGACAGCTTCCTGGCTTCTCTCTCCTTGAAGAATAAGCATGCCACCTTGTCCAGCCCCCACAGACGCAAGCTGGGATTGTTCTACATAAAGTCTCCCTTTGTAGCATCTGAAATGAAACCCGTTTCCCCCAGAACTGCCACTGTTTTGATAGTGAATTCCATTGCTCAGTTCTTTGGCCGATTTTAAGAACTGCATTTCAATGTCCCTCTCCATTAGAGGCATTTAGCAAAGCCATTTAGACCTGGTATTGGTACTCTTTCAAGTACTCTTTTAGTCTTGTTGGTAATGGCAGCTCCCAGATCTGATTTGTACATTTGTTGATAGTTATTCTGCAGCGGTGTTGCAGAGATGGAGCAGATGTATAAAGAGGTTTGTTCAAGTAAAGATGAACTGTTCCATTCGAAGGCGTTTCGGCTCTGTCCTTGCACATCAGCACATAGTACTCGATCAAATGCACGACGCTGTTGAATTGTTTAAGTCTAGATCTGACACAAGTGATAGAGTCCAGCCTAAACTTGCCATCTTGATATTCTATCCGGAGGTTGGTCGGCCCTGCTGATGTTTTCACTGAAATAGTCAGCAGATACTCTGAATGTGAACTATCCCTAACCAAGAAGGTTCCTTCGGGGGCATCCTGCAATCTCTCTTTGGCTTCAGCAACAGTCATGCTGCCCCAGTACCATCCTGTTAAAAGAGGAAAGATGGGAGGGGAGGTTTGTTTATTCCCGTTCGTCTGTTTGAAAAGCTGCTCTTTGGCCGACAGATTTGCAATAACATATTTCCTGTTATTTGAAAGTTGAAGTCCTGCGGGCACCCTAAACTATTATTTCCTATTTAAATTCATCTGCTTTACAACGCGGCTCGTCCCGACACGGCTTTGCAGAGCACTCTTTGCATTCACATCTACGCGGACACACGCAGGGACTCTCCTGCAGGGCCCTGCGGGGCTGGTGCCGAAGGCAGCGACCCCACGGGACGCGTCCCGCTGCTCAGCGCCGCGCACACGGCCGGGCCGGGGCTGCGTCCGCGAGGCGCAGCTGGCAGCCGCTTTCGGTAACTCTCTCGTAGGCTGCTGCTGAAGGGAGCCTTGCCTAGAAATCGGCAACAGAACAACTTCGGCGGTGCGGCTGCGGTGACAACGGGAAGGCAAAGGAAGACAAAAGCCCTTCCCTCCGCCGGCGAGCGGAGCGCAGGTACGCGGGGCTGTGAGGGATGCAGCACCGCGGAGCTTCGACCGGCGGCAGCGCCCGGCCGGCGATCCCGGGCTGCCACCGGGGCGCGGCGCTACCGGCGCTTTCGCTTCGGCCTCCGCCGCCCCTCACCGTCGCGACCCCGCAACGCCGGGCGGCGACGGCAAGTGTCGCCCCGCCGCCCGCTTCCCCCTGCCCCCCCTCCCGCGACCCCGGCGCGGCGGGTGGCGGTGAGCCGGGCACCCTGCTGAGCGCCGCCGCCCCGGGCGCTCGCCGCTTCCCGGCCGGCCGCCCTGGCTTACCTGCCCGCCGCAGCTCCTCCATGGCCTCGGCCAGCGGCGCCGCCTCACGGGACTCCTCGGCAGCAGGCGGCGCTGCCCTGGGGTGCCCCCAGCGCACCCGGGAGCCCTCCGCGCTCTCCAGGGACCCGGCGGANCCCCCCCCCGCCCCCCCCAGGCCCTCCAATGTTTTAGGCAGTTTTTAATTGTTATTTTTTTCTTTTAAATGTATTCTTTTTGCAATGAGCCCGGAGCTGGGGCGGGGTGGGGGGGAGGAGGATTTCAGCGAAAAGATTGAGCCGCGCCGCGGGCGCTGCTCGGTTAAACCCAGCCACCTTCCGACGCTACCCCGGGCAGGCTCCGCCGACTTTAGAAAGACTGGGGGGAAAAAAGAAGAAAGAAAGGAAAAGATAGGGGGGAAAAAAAGGAGGAAAAGAAAAAAAAAAGGAGAGAAAAGAAAAAACAAAAAGGAAACAAAGCAGAACTCGCCCGATTAGTCTCGCCCCCTCCCCTTGTCTGCACAGCCCACGGCAGTGTTAGGGAGGGAATATTTTACGCCTTTGACAGCAGAAGGGTTAAGAATTGCCTTAAAAGTCCTCGAAAATAGAAGATAATACCAAAGAATCGCTGTAAAAAAAAAATCCGGGGAGGGCTATGGGGGGAGCCTTCGTTATCAAAGAGGTAAATGAATATGTGTTAGGCTGGACGGTTTGGCAGCTCCCTTGCACGGAAAAAAGCTCCCACGGGGACGCTGCTGCCTTGGGTCCTGCTCTGCAGAAGCTCCTGAAATTCACCGTTTCNCGGCGGCGGCGGCGGGCGCGGCCCCGTTCGCACGCAGGTCGGGGGCTGCCCGCTGGAAGAGGGCTCCGCTTCGCCGCCGCCGCGGTACTCAGCGCGGCGCCGGATGCATGGCCCCGGCCCGCGGCCCGAGCGCAGCCTGCGAGCGGAGAGAGAGCGTGGTTAGCGGCGAGCCCCGGGAGAGTCGCTCCCAGCGACGCCCCGTGTGTTTCTGGTGCTCCTGCTTCGAAACTTCCCAGCATCCAGAGGACGGACCCCAGGCGAGAGATCACCTCCCGGCGGAGAGAGGGAGGGAGAGACATCACCTCCCGGCGGAGACAGAGGGAGGGACATCTCCTCCCCTACGCCGCCTAGCCTGTCCTCGGCTTCTCTCCGCCGGGGGCGAAGCAAAGGCAGCGCTCCGCCAAGGTGGTCTCGTTTTGTCGCAAGGGCAAGCCCGCCGATGCGCCGCTCCCTGCGCCCGGGAGCCAAACCCTGTCCGGCAGCGCTGGGAGAGTGCGTTTGGGAGAGAGCAGGTCGTGGAGGGAGAGCCGAGCACGTAAAGGTATGGGGAGAGAGAGGGGCGGTGTAACCAAGCAGCGGGGCAGGTCCCGGGCTGCACGCTGCATCGCGTAGGGACGGCACGGCACGGCGCGGTACGGTACGCCTGTCAATAAGGTCATACGCGAAGTCGTACCTCTAGAAATGGCAGCCTGGCCCACGCCAGGCTCCCGCACGGGGAACGAGCCTCCCTTCCCAGGGCAGCGGCGTGACCGAAGGGCTGCGGGGCGGGTGCGCTGGCAGCGCCGGCTCCCGGGGCTCGGCGGCCTCTTGGGCGCGGAAAGGGGCAGCGCCGTGAAGGGCGCGATATATTTAGCGCGGGGCAGGAAATGTGCGTTTCCCGTTCCATTAAATGCTGATATTGAAAAAAACAAACAACAAAACAACAATCTTGCTGCTCGGCTGAAGCGCACGGGAGAGACAAAAAGAGCCTCTCGCTCCCCCGCTGTCACGCCGGGAACGACTCGGAGCCAGGCAGCACCAGAGAGGGCGAGCCCAGACGGCTGGGCGCGGCAGCTTTCCACAGGGAAGTCAGGGACCCCCCTCCAGCCTGGGCTTGCGAACCGGACAAAGACCCTGCGTCCAGGTGCAGGCTCTGCCGAGGCGGCTCCTCCCTTCAAAAGTTACGCGGTGAAGCTCGGAAACTTCTCCAAATTAAACTTTAGCGGCAGCTGATAGGTTGCTCTGCCGGTTTTCTATCGCAACATCGACAGGCATACAGGCGGCGACCCCCAAGCAAAGCCCAGCCCCTTGCCTCTCTTTCGCTGCCGGCCGGGGGATCGGGCGCAGGTGCGCCTGCAGCGCAGCGGCTGCGGGGCCGCCGACCGCGAAGCCCCGAGCGCAGGTGGAATCCGCCGGACCGCGGCTGCCCGGGCGCGACCCCTTGTGAAGGGGAAACGCCGAAAGCGCCCGGCCGCCGAGTCTTGCCGCCCGCGGGAGCTTGGCGGGGACGGGAGGGTTTGCGAGGCGGTGGCAGTTACTAGCTGCGGCGGGGCGTCCTGCGGCAGGGACGAGGAGCGCCCCAGCAGCCTGCCTCCGGCTTCGGGGGAGCCTTCATCCCGCCTCTCAGCAGCTCTGTCCCGGGAGCAGGGAGGCAGGCTCCTTGCCCTCGAGGAGCGGCAGGGCACCGGGCGCGGGGGAGGGGGGAAGAACGACGACGGGACTCACCCAGGCTCGGCGTAACGGGGCTAGGGGCCGCCGCTGCCGCCGCCTGGAGGTGGGGCAGTCAGGTTGTTCTGGCTCCTGGCGGCGTTGAGGGGCCGAGTGAGCCACAGCAACAGCTGCCGCCGGGGAGAAGCGTCGGTGCCGTGCGCGGGCAGGCAGGCTGCCGCTGCCGGAGGAGGAGGATGGTGCTCCTGGGAAACAACACCCTCCGCTCCCTCCCTCCCTCTCCCCGGCGCGGGCGGTCTGTTCGCCTTTGATTGCGAGGCGAGGGCATCCTGCCCCCGCCGCTCCCCCTTCCCGAGATGGCTACATACAAAGGCTGCTTTCCAGGAACTTTCCAGGAACCGCATCATGTGACAGGACCCGCTCCGGCGCCTCCACCGCGATCGCGGCCAGCCGGGGCCGCCGCACCGAGCCGCCGCCCCTGTCACGCCGGGGCAGCGCTCGCCTAACCCTTCCCCTCCCCCACTCCCCGACGCTCCGGCGGGCTCGGCCGCCCCTCCTCCCCCTGCGCCCCGCCGAGCCGCGGGGGGACTGGCGGGCAGCGGCGGGTCAGTGGCCGGGGCCGCCGAGGGACCGGCCCCGCGCAGCGCGGCCCCGCCGGCAGAGGCTCCAACGGCCGCCCGCGCGCGGGCCGCGCGGCACCTCCTGAGGTAAGCGGGAAGCGCGGGAGCGCGGCGCGCCCCCACCGCCGCCCCCTCCGCAGCCGCCGCGGGGTGAGGGCAAGGGGGTGCCCGGCCTGGCCGGCCCCAGCAACCGCGGGCACCTGAGCGCGGCAAACGGAGTCCTCCCTCCGAGCCCGGGAGACGCGTCAGAGAGCCGGTGCCAGAGACCTTGGCGGCGGCCGAAGCTCCTGGGACACCCCACCCTGGTTCTCCCCCTCCCCTCTTTCTCCCCGCGGCTCTGCATACCTCCTTGCAGCGAACAGCCCGGAGCCGCCGATGCGCGCGCCGATCCTCCCCCCCCGCCCCCCCCAGGCCCTCCAATGTTTTAGGNTCCCCTTGTCTGCACAGCCCACGGCAGTGTTAGGGAGGGAATATTTTACGCCTTTGACAGCAGAAGGGTTAAGAATTGCCTTAAAAGTCCTCGAAAATAGAAGATAATACCAAAGAATCGCTGTAAAAAAAAAATCCGGGGAGGGCTATGGGGGGAGCCTTCGTTATCAAAGAGGTAAATGAATATGTGTTAGGCTGGACGGTTTGGCAGCTCCCTTGCACGGAAAAAAGCTCCCACGGGGACGCTGCTGCCTTGGGTCCTGCTCTGCAGAAGCTCCTGAAATTCACCGTTTCTTTTATTTATATATATATACATATATATATACACATATACACCGCAGAGCACAGCTCCTGAAAGCTTTTGTGATAGGTAGTAGATACAATCTTTATATATCAGGGGGCAAGCAAAGAGTATTAGAATAGTTCTAGGGTTAGCAGGTCTCTTAATAAAGAAAACCCAACTAAAAATCCCAACTGCTGTGTTTAGTAATCAAGCAGATTTCGCCTGAGGAAAACAGAATTAGTTTGCTAGGTGAGTCCGGTTTCATCTGCTTGCAATGCTCGGGTGCTTTTGGATGGGATTTCTTCAGCTTTATGAAAAACCGTGGCTTGAAATCACCGACAGCACCGCAGATGTCAAATAAGGGCTGAGGAAAAGAAAAGTAAACCAGCCCTGGGCTTTTCTTCCTTAAGCATTCTCAGAAATGCTCTGAAACAATTTCGGTCTTGAAGGTCATCCTTGTTCCTGTTTTTGTCGGTTCCAGTAGTCTCAGATCCAGCCCCGGGTGACTTCAGTGAAATCCCTACTGGTTTTTCGTTGGCTAGATGTGAGGAAGGGGGAAAAAATGTTGTCTGTGCCCTTTGAAATGCAGTTAACAGCTCTGCTACCAACGATGTGCGAGATGTTGCATAAAGCCTCATTTACTCTGTTCCAGAGTTGCACGCAGGCTTAGCTGTGTTCAGAAGGACAACAACAAAAAAAGGAAGCCAAATCTCTTTTTATTACTAAAATAATTTCGTGTGTGCATGTGCAGACACAGAGCTCTTCCTCAAAAAGAGGCGATTTTGATGTAATAGTGTTCAAATGGTGACTCTTCCTTTAAAGTTCTCTTAATTCATCTTGGGGGAATGGACTGCACCTCACCTAGATGCAAAGCTGCTTTTATACAGCTTTGCTCCGGTCCTCTTTCCCCACGCTCTTTATTAATGGCATTTTTTACGTGGGTAGTATCTCATGACTTCCTCTGCTTCTGCTCTTTATTCATCACTTGAAGTCGTAATAATTTGTTTCTAAAACCAAAGCTTAGCTGCTCTGGAGGCAGAGCGCAGACCCTGATTTACGTGGTGAAGGAGAAGCGAGGGCAGAAGAATGCAATCAGTGTTTCTTGCTTAGAACTTGATATTGTTGTGGAAAAGGCGGCATAGAAGAAATGAAACAGGCAGTGTATCAGCAGGATCTTACCCAAACAGAGCTCTCTGGATGTATTTATTTATGAGAAGCTGATCTCTTTGAAAAAACAAGTCCTAAAGATCTGATAAGCTTACAAGAGGAATGAAAATCAAACTTAAAAACAAAAAAAAAACCCCACCAACCCTGCAAATAGCTCTTTAAATGATGCCTTTGGCACCTCAGGAGAGAGCTTGGGTTTGCAGTTATCTTTATTCTCTGGCAGACTTCCACAGGCACGGTAGGGCTCGGTGGCGTGAGTTAGCAGTTCACTCTTTCTCTCGACAGTGTGAGCTGGTTTTCAGCTCTGCCTGGGTGAGTCTTTCACAGAGAGTCACGGGGAGAAAAGGAAAAAAAAATGAGAGTGAGAAAAGGTGATTAAATTAAATTACTTTTGGGATTATGGGCCACACGTGGTGCACGAAACTACTTTAAGCTACTTTTTAGCTTCTTTAGTGTCAGGATGTTTAATAGCTGCTTAGTCTGCCTTAAGGTTTTGTTGGGGTTTTTCTTTCACTGCATTAAAAAAAAATATGATGGACTAGGAGAAAGATGTGAAATGGAGTAAGAGGAAAGAAGAAGAGGACTGAAAGCTGAGCTTTCCGTCATGTAAGCAAAAGCAGGTTCTTTAATTTGCCATGCAACAAACAGTAATTCTGAACAGAGTCCCTGAAATGGAGAAGAAAACTCATTAATTGCATGGAGATTGCAAATGTGAGTAGGAGTGAAGCCAAGTGCTCTCTTTGTTTAACCCTCTGTGTTTTGGGACAAATGGTGTGTGTGTGTACAGCTGTGAGTGCTTCTGAGCCAGCCTTAGAGAGGTATCACCGACTGCAGACGGAAGCCACAAGCTGAAGAACTCCCTACATGTCTTACCCAGATTCTCGGTGCTGTGAGTGAGTGCTCTGCTTTGGGTCAGTCTGTCATCCATAGCCTCAACATCTTAAAGGGAGCTTTATCTTAGTAGTGAAAAGCTGAACAGTAAGAGCTCTGGAAAATCACAGAATATATGCTGCCTGACCTGTCCTCAAACAGAGGTGCTTAAAAAAACAAAGGAGAAGGCAAGAGCTGAATGGGTTTATTTTATTTTGTTTTTCCTTTAGGCAAAAATCCCTTTCGTGACCAAGGAAGGAGGTAATAAGATTTTGACAATAGTGTGAAGTGCCTGCTGCTAGAAGTTATTTTCACTTTGTTCCTGAAAAGTCTGCCAAATTTACTGGAGAGCTAGCAGGCTCATTTATTTATACAGCAGGACAGGAGCTGGGGGAGGGAGGGATGCAGTTTTGGCCCAGCTGATTCTGCTCACTTTGCTTTGATTTGCTGAAAAGATTCCTGATGTATTTAGCTAGATTTCTCCAGCTACCTGGCAGAATCCATGGGGCCTTTCCTCACTCGCTGTGTCCTTGCTTCCCCAAGATGCAGCTGAGGATTCATTACCCATGCCATGCCATTTGGTCAGATAAAATGCACTGCAGTGAAAATGCCAGCTGGCACATACCTGGTTATTGAGTGTACTTTGACAGCTGTTTACCTGCCCCGATGGAAATCACAGCCTGTAACTGCCACGGTTCCTCCCTGTCCTGTCATCTACGGTACTTCTCCGACAGAGAAACGAGAAGGTTGAGCCTTTACCCCAAGCAAATCAGAGCAGGTTAATTGTAGCTCCACACCACCGCCGAGGTGAGCCCTTGGAGAGTTTCTCGCTGGCAGTCGGGAGGAAGGTTTGCTTATTTCAGAGTTCCCAAAATATAATCAGTGCAGCAGGAGGAAAACAAATCTTTCCATCAGTGGCGTCACTCTGCTCTTTCCAGCTGCTGGAGGAGCAGAGTGGTTTGATGAAATAAATGGTGACGTATGCCAAACAATTTGACTCTTAACCGGCTGCCACCTTATTTCCTGCCATTTTGATCTGCTGAGATGTGAATGCTGTAATCTTTCTTGAGAATGGACAGGTGGTAAAGGAGAAGAACCAGGAATGCAGTGAAATAATTTCTCTGAACCAGTGGTGTTCCAAAAGAAAACCAGCGCTTCTAATTTAAAAGCAAACCCCCAAGAGATAACAGTAAAGAAAGTAGTACTTGGAAATAACACCCAGGTTATTTTCTTTCAGAGGCAGAGAAGAAAAAGAAAGGATCATTTCCTTTAGTTCAGTGGATAGGCAGACAGTCAGCAGCCAGCACGAAGCTCTGACCATACAAAGTGGCACTTAAATCCTTCTCTCAGCTCATCACGTGCTTTATATATACTGTGTAGGACTTAGCTGTAGCCTCTCAGGGCCTCGACTGCATTACATCTCTTTGGTTAAAAACTGAAATGCACTGCTTTTATACTTCCTCTCATTTGCAATTCACAGTGGATCCAAAACTAAAACAATGTGGCTGGACACGGTAAGGAAAAGGGCATCAAAAAAATCTAACCTCCGTAGTGCAGTTTTCACCTTGAACTGCCTTGGGCTCCTTTATGACTTCTGCTCTGTCGCGTTGTTATTCTGTGAATTCCCCAATTTCACTCTGTCCAGCACTCACTAAATATTGCTGGAAGTTACCTGAGGATGCTCTGTAAATATTTGTGCTTTCACAGGGCTTTTTTTCCCCTGTCGTGCTTCCTTTTTGTGAACAGCAGTAGGGATAAAAAAAAGACTCCTGGCATGAAACACTCTGGCAGCAGTAATTCGAAACAGTAACTAGGAGAATGCTTGCAGTGGCTGTCAGCGTTCGGATGATGGTGTAAGATGCTGTGGCCATAATGTTTGGTTGCTTCTTTTGGCTGAGGAAGTGTCCATACCTGAGCAGAAGTGTGTGTGCCTGCACGCAGACACCTATGTGTGTGTGCAAGCAGGCCTGGGGCTGGGGAGAAATGGACACTCTTGTCTGGGTTAGAAAAATCCTAGAGATAGCCCAGCCGAGAGCGCTGTGAAATCTTGCATTCTTGTCCCAGATGCTGCCAGGAAAAACAACCCTTTTAGGCTTGAGGAGGCTTGAGATGTTTTCTTGCCAGTTGTTGAGTCCTATTTCTCAAAGTAAAAGAGATCAAGTAATGTCTGTGAAGAAAAGTTCTGCTGACAGACGGCATGTAGGCAGCTCTCCTCTCTGCTGTCAGTCCAGAAGTAATTAAAGCTCTATTGTTGGCCGAGAGTCAGCTGTGAGAGGAGGCAGGAAGATGAAAACAGGTGATGTAGTGGCTATCTCCAAAGGAGAGAGTTTGGAGCTGCAGAGTGAAATGGAGACCAACGAGAAGCTGGGTTATATGGCCCTGAGTAAATGGTCTCCGTCCCAGGAAGCTGAGTTTTAAATCACTCTTCTACTTCTCCCATTAAAGAGGGTTAAATTCACCCAGAGCTGTTTGGCCTTGAGGATGAATTCCTGCAATTAAGTGTTTCTGATTGAAAGTGCTGCCATGGAAAGCAGACAGATGAATATCATTTCAGGAGCCCTGTGAATCATGAAACGAGCTGTAGAACCTTTTCCTGGGCATAGGCCACTTGTACATTTCAGAGTAAGGCTCTGTCAGATTTCAGCCTCGGGCCTGGTGTGCTGCGGGCTGTAGGACTTTGGGCAGCAGGGTAATCACCGTGTACTGATGGCTCTGTCAATGCAAACTTCCTACAGCCGATTGCAAGTCAGCTGCCCCTGGGACCTGTGTCTGCTGCCTGGACCAAGCACACGGTGCCGATGAGTCTGCTAATCGTTCGTGGCAGGTAATGAACTTCACCTGCTCCCCATGTGTTGGCAGGCATGGCTGCTTTGCCCCTCTTCGGCGTCAGGAGAGGCTAACCCTGCACAGGAACCTGAGCGCTGCTGGCTGCCAGCTACCTTCCCTCTATTTATCTGTGCCTGCTTTTGTCAGGAAGGCTCAAGGCATCACCCTGTGGCCGACTGGCACCTTGGGAGGATGCCACCTGAACTACAGGCCAGAGAGATAGGCTGGCATTTTTTGGGCTCTGCAGACACGGGGCTACTCTTCTGCTTAAGGAAAGAGCACTGGTCCACAGCTGACCTGTGCTTGGCGCTGCCTCTCCGTGTCCAGCTTTGCTTTCCCCTCCCGTGAGAAGCTGTGCCAGCCATCTGGGAATTAAAGCCCACACAGGAGTAGGTGAAATGGGGTGGGCTGCTCGAGGCAGTTACCCTCTCCCCTTTTACTCTACCTGAGCCACCCTTCCCTGGCGCTGCAGGCTGCTGCCCGCAGAAGGCATGAGAAATGAAGGCACATCTCCTGAGCAGCCTCTCTTTTCAGGCCAGTGTGTGAGGGTCAACCGCAGCTCCAGCGTGGCTCAAAGCTGCAGTCGTCCAGGAGCAGCTTCTTGAGCTGTTTGGTCGTGAGGTGGCAAATCCTGTCGCAGGGTGGGGTGAATGGTTGGGGACGAGAGTAGTAACTCCCTCAGCCATCTGATTTTAATCCCTTACCATATGACTCGAAGTCCTTAGATGCCCTCTGCTGCCATACACCAGAATTAACAGATGGCTCTTTGTAACCAGCTTCAGATTTGCCCGAGTTTGTTATTATCTCTCTGCCTTTGTAAATGGACGAAGGAGGGGAGATAATACCCCTAATTATGACAGAAGATGCCAGGTCTTTAATAGAGTGTGAGTTTGGGCTAGACATCCTCTCTGCCTTGCAGTGCCATTGCCCTCTATTCCCAAATTTTCACTCGGCTATTTTTAGCATTCTTCTCGGAGCTCACGTCTGAGAAATTACCCCTCTGGGAATAAAGCCCAGCCAGGAAGATGCCTGAGGCACAGCAGAGTTTTTCCCCAGCACTTCAGCCCCCTCGTGCAGTGAAAGAGAGCTGCAAAAGCTGCTGCTGTAGATCAGTCCCTGCTCTGGGAGGGAAATAAAGGATGCCATCAGATCTATCATGTGCCTGAGACAGAGCAGCAGGCAAGAGCCAGTCTCTAAAACGGAACAAGAGTGAAATCTGTCCCCCGTTTGTCTGTGTTATGACAGGTTTTGTGTGCTGGCAGGCACAAAGCAATCTCAAGTCAAGCTGAGCTAATCCTGTAGGGAGTCACTAAAGCCTCTAAGATTCAAGTGTTGCTCTTGTGCTTGAATTTGAGCTGGGCTGGTTTTCTCAACTCCTTTTCCCTTCTCCTGGAAAACCCAACAAACCGATCCCACCTTTAATTGCCCTGCCCTAATGCTGCTTGGACTGAGTGGGCCTGAGTGGCCACGTTCTGGGTGTTTTGGAACACGTCTAACCTTTGCTGAGGACACTCTGTAACTGTTCATTTCACTCTAGGTGGTTGCCAGGGCTGTGGCAGAGAGAAGCAGGCAGGGCAGGAGGGAGGGAAGCTCGCCAGTGGCACATGTGACAGCCAGACCCGCTCCAGGTAAGTCAAGGGGACAGGGAGAAGGGCCTCTGCCAGGCTAGTAAAGAGATAAAGCCTGGGCTGGGGGAAGGGGTGAACTTGGTCACTGTGCTTGCTTTCCCCCAGCACAGCCCTGTGCTCTGAGGGACACTGGTCTAGAGTACGCTGCTCAGATTTTCCAGGAGCTTTTGTAGTTCCAAACGAACACAAGTCCACAGCAAAGCCTTGTTGTGAATGGGAGCTTTGTTCTGGGAGGCTGCTTCTGGAAACACCTGGCTCTTTGTTACCCATTGCACAAAAGGCTGAATTTGTTCTTGTGCTTTTGTTTCCAGAGTCTTTACTCCTTCAGCCTCTCCTTTCTCCAAGAAATGCATGGAGCTGTGCCAGTGCCCCTGGCAGGTGGGCTCTGCATGTCTCTGGTGGCAAACCTCTCAAGCCCTACCAGCCTGTGTGCCCTGGCAGTGTGCTCCATTGCTTAGCTTCTTACCAGAGCCATATTTCCCCAATTTCTTCATGTTCTTTCAAAGCCATTTCCCCCCTACCCAACAGGGAGTGGAATCCTCTGTCCAGAGAATGTAAATAACAGCTGTTTCCACTCCATTTGCATTTATATCCTTAACACTTCCAAATAGATTTCTTCTAGCAGCTTTCACAATCTAGTCCAAGCTCTTCCTTAGGCAGAGGTACCAGTGAGATCTTAACAAAAATGCCTTGGGGCTGCCCAGTGGGAAAGAGGCAGCAACAGTGAAACTCTCCAAACAATTGATCTGTTCTGCTGCTGACAGTTAGACTAAAGCAACAAATGGAAGCATATCTTGGAAGCTCTTTGGCATTTTCAGGATCAGTTCCTTTGGCTGAGAGTACACCAGGTAAGGAGGTGCACTGCTGAAAATGTCTGTCCTGAACTGGTGGTGGAATTCTAACATAGAACCCAGCAGGTTGGAAGAGAGCTCCAAGCTCAGCCAGCCCAACCTAGCACCCAGCCCTGCCCAACCAACCAGACCATGGCACTAAGTGCCCCAGCCAGGCTTGGCTTCAACACCTCCAGCCATGGGCACTCCACCACCTCCCTGGGCAGCCCATTCCAATGCCAATCACTCTCTCTGACAACAACTTCCTCCTAACATCCAGCCTGAACCTGCCCTGGCACAGCTTGAGGCTGTGTCCCCTTCTTCTGGTGCTGGCTGCCCAGGGAGGTAGAGCCCAACCCCAGCTGGCTACAGCCTCCCTGCAGGGAGCTGCAGACAGCAATGAGCTCTGCCCTGAGCCTCCTCTGCTGCAGGCTGCACACCCCCAGCTCCCTCAGCCTCTCCTCACAGGGCTGTGCTCCAGGCCCCTCCCCAGACTCAATCCCCTGCTCCAGATCATCAGAACTCATTTATCGTAGGAGTGCAGCTGAAAAGGGAAGAAACCCAAGCCATGGCAAACTGTGTGAGGTGAACTGCTTGTTTGCCAGAGTAATTTGGTTTGGAGTGAAGCTCTTGTGTCCTGAGAGAAACTGAGAGCCAGCTTCTTGGGGTTTTTATTTTTACCCCACTGTTTTCTTTTGTGGGCTCTTCCCTAACCCTGAAATGGCAACACAACATTTTTATTTGGTGCTGCCTAAAGGAAGAGTGTAAGAATTCTGTCCTGTTACTGTGTTGTTGTTGTGGGGTTTTGTGGGGTTTTTCCTTCCCTCCAGAAAACTTTGGAAGCCTTTCACCTCCTTGTTTTGCTAAATGACTCAACTGCTTTAGGTTTCTTTGATCCTCTGAAGGTTGAGAATTGCAGCACGTTGACATTTAGTGACCTTTGCTATGCTTCATTTGCTCCATGTGGACAGCTGAAGATACTTGCTCTTAAATCCAGGTTTTGTCTGAAGTTACAGAAATGCACTTTCTCCTCTGCCTGTTTGCTTATCCAGAAGAAAAAACCCTTTTAACAGGAGTCTCAGCTGGGGCCTCTGTCCAAACTGGACTGGGACAAACTTGATGATTCAGATTGTTTAGAGAGCAGTAATTATGTGTGTGAGTTGCTGGTTTTGCATATCTGGACAAGCCTGCAGCAGACTCATTCAGGCTTGGTAGTCTGAACAAAGACAATCTGAGCTCAGGTCATCTGTAAAAACTGTGGGCCCCAACTGCCTGATTTCAGGGGCAGGTTTGTCTTTACAACCCAGATTTTGATACAAAGAGGCTTTGCTTGCATTCACCCTAGCTGGAGGTAGTTCCTTCCAGGGCAGACTCCTGTATTCACATCCCTCCTTCAGCTCTTTCTGAAGCCTTCCTAGATCTAACATGTCATCCTGATTTTTCCTGTCTGTCTTTTAGCTTGGAGTATCTTAACTTCCATGGAACTGCCCTGCAGCCTGTGAGGATGCTGCTTGCCTAGCCTGAAAGTGAGGGTAGGTATTCCATGCTTGGGGCTGTGGTGATACTTGAGAGTGTACAGCCAGCCTGACCTGTTCAGAGAGCATGCAGGTTAAAGTCCATCGAGGTGTGATCCTGGAAGTGGTGCTGGTGCATGCTCTCCTCTGGGCTGTTGCTTTAAAAGAGGGCAGGGTGGAACAGCAGCAAGTAACAGAGGTGTGAGCATCAGCAGCCAGGGCTTGAGCTTGCTCCCTAGCCTGCAGCTGGAAGGATGTGCTCAGAGGGGCCCAGAGTGTCCCATCTGCTGCATTCTTGGGAAGTAGCAAATCAGTCATAGAATGGTTTGGGTTGGAAGGGACCTCAAAGCTCAGCCAGTTCCAACCCCTCTGCCATAGGCAGGGACACCTCCCACTAGGACAGGTCATTCAAGGCCTCATCCCGCCTGGTCCCGAACATCTGCAGGGAGGTTGTGGAGCACAGAATCACCCAATGTGATCCAAAGATCACAGTGAATCTACTCCACAACCTCCCTGGGCAACCTGTGCCAGTGTCTCACCATCCTCCCTGCAAAAAAAACTCACAAAACTTCCTCACATCCAGTCGCAGTCTCCCCTCTGCCACTTCAAACCCATTCCTCCTCCTCCTCCTCTCATCACCAGACCTTGTCAATAGTCCCTCCCCAGCCCTCCTGGAGCCCCCTTCAGATCCTGCAAGGCCACTCCAAGCTCTCCTGGAAGCCTTCTCCTCTCCAGGCTGCAGAGCCCCAACTCTCTCAGCCTGTCCTCAGAGCAGAGCTGCTGCAGCCCTCTCAGCATCTTGGTGGCCTCCTCTGCACTGCCTCCAACACTTCCATGTCCTGCTTGTGCTGGGGGCTCCAGAGCTGCACCCAGGAGTGCAGGTGGGGTGTGAGGAGAGCAGAGCCAAGGGGCAGAATCCCCTCCCTTGCCCTGCTGCCCACACTGCTCTTGCTGCAGCCCAGCACAGGGTTGCTGTCTGGGCTGCACTCACACTGCAGGCTCCTGTTGAGCTCTGCATCAGCCCAGACCCCCAGGGCCTGTTCCTCAGGGCTGCTCTCAGGCATTCACCACCCAGCCTGGAGCTGTGCTTGGGATTGCACCCACTCAGGTGCGGGACCTTATGGTACTGTACTCCAGCTGGTAACTAATTGCAGGTCAAGGGAGACTTTTGCAGGCATTAGTTTCATTATTCAGCTGAAATCTCAGTGTGTCTCCACTGAAGCAGAAGTCAAGAGGCTGACTTCTGCAAACTGTTCACAGAAATGACATCAGAAATGGGAGTGATGAGAGAACCCAGCAGCATTTGAGAGACAAAGATCTTTACAGGAAACGATAGAAGTCCCTTCTGTGGCACTGGTGAGTAGGAAGTATGTCTGTACACTAGGGTTACACTGTAATTAATCTGTCACTTAGGTCAGTTGTTGTTCTACAGGATGCTGGCTTGATGCAGTAGCTGAAATTAAGTCACTTTTCACTGTTCATTTAAATTTCCCATGCCACTTTTCCATGATGATTAAACTCTTCTGTCTTGGCAGAAGAGATGCTAAAAACCAGCTCTGCCAGAGTTCCTGTTTCTTTTTTTCTCCTGTGATATTTCTTTTGCTGCTAGGGAGATTCTCTTGCTGAGGAACTGAAATATTTGATAAGAGTTTGCTGGCCTTATTTCCAAGGGTTTGCTGCTGCTGCTGCCCCAGGAGTGGGTTTCATCCTGACAAGCAGTAAAGCTGACTAAGCACAACTATATTCTTTCTTGCTTGCTTCATTTTTCAGGAAGACCAATAGGCAAAGTTTCTCAGTCCTGTTGGCCATTCCAACCTCCTCTGCTGCCTCTAGGTGTTGAAAAGCTTAGGGATGTATTATCATTTCTCACCTATATCCTGACACTTAACAAAGTGGTACTCTAGGCCATAAACTTCAGCTTCTCTAGAACCCATCCAATGCCCAATTGCTGACCAAAGATGGCACTTGGGCCCTGCAGCTTCCATATAGCTTTCACCTTGTAACGTGCAGTGTCCTAACTGTTGATGAGAGGGAATGGCTTTCAGCTGGAGGAAGGTAGATTTAGACTGGATATTGGGAAGGAATTCTTTCTAGTGAGGTTGTTGAGACACTGGCACAGGTTGCCCAGGGAGGTTGTGGAGCACAGAAGCACAGAATGTGATCAAAGATCCCATTGGGTGCTTCTGTGCTCCACAACCTCCCTGGAGGTGTTCAAGACCAGGCTGGATGAGGCCTTGAGCAACCTGGGGCTGGTGGGAGGTGTCCCTGCCTATGGCAGGGGGTTGGAACTGGATGATCTTGAAGGTCCCTTCCAATCCAACCCATTCTATGAACAGCTGCAATTATAACCAGTGGAGCTAATGCAGTAGTGGCTCTAAGTAGTAGCAAAGCACTGAGACTTGTAGTGGAGCTGCAGAAATGCTGTGCTGCAGTGCAGCACCAGTCAGAGCCAGCAGCTGAAAGTCAGACCTGTTACAACAGTGAGGGGAGGAGAAGGGAAGTCTCCTATAGGTAGGGCTAACTAGGGAGCAGGAAGGGAGGGATGGAAGCCTGGGTGGGTAACTGCTCTCTCCCTTACAGGCATGAGGAACTGAAGCACAGACAGCAAATGTGGGGTCCTGCTCACAGCCCACTGCTGGCTCCTTCTTTTCCAGACAAGGAGGGTGCAGCTTTTTTGGTTTATTCCTAGAATGATCCGAGTTGGAAGGCAGCTTAAACATCAGCTACTTACACCTCCCTGCCAGGGCAGGCACAGCTTCCACAGTCCTGCAGAAGAACCTGGGACTCCAGCTGCTGTCAGACCTTTGAGGGAGTCCCTTTTTCTGAAGGCCTTACGTATTCCATTCGAGAGCAGCCAGGGCCTGTCTCTCTCAGCTGCAGCTAGGGCCTGGCTGTGTTGCCATTTGCTGCCTTAGCCAAGCTCCTCTGGTTTTAGACAGACGCAGTTGCTGCCGGGCAAGGTCGCCTCCTCGTGGCACTCCCGCGGAACTGCAGAGAGAAAAGGCAGAAAAGCTGCTTCTGGCACACTTAAAATCGTAGAAGGGTTTAGGTTGGAAGTGACCTCAAAGCTCAGCCAGTTCCAATCCCCTGCCATAGGCAGGGACACCTCCCACTAGAATAGATTGCTCAAGGACTCACCCAGCCTGGTCCTGAACATCTCCAGGGAGGCTGTGGAGCACAGAAGCACCCAATGTGATCAAAGATCTGTGCTTCTGTGCTCCACAACCTCCCTGGGCAACCTGTGCCAGTGTCTCAGCATCCTCACTGCAAACACCTAGTTCCTAACACCTAGTTTGAATCTCTCCTCTGCCAGTTTAAACCCATCACCCCTCGCCCTGTCATTACAAGAGCTTCCAGAGCTGATCCACTTCCCTTTTTAGTTCCTATCCTACTAGAGGAAGGGAAAGAACTTCATTTTCACTAGGAGCTGAGGATGGGTTGAAGTGCAGTTTAAATGCTCACCATTTTAATAGTTGGGTGGATAATGGCATGGTGGCAAGCAAAGCCCAAGAGGACTTTCAGTGAGGTATTAAAAATCAATCAGTGAGATCCAAAGGTTGTACTACCCACAGCAGAGAGTTTGAAACACTTCACTTTCAACACCCCTTCAGGTACTGGAAGGCCTCTAAGGTCTCCCCAGAACCTTCTGCAGACTAAGCAACACCAGCACTCAGCCTGTCCCTGCTGCAGAGCTGCTCCTCTGATCACCTTCATGGCCTCTTCTGGACCCACTCCCACAGTTTGATACCATTCTTGTGTTGGGCTAACTAGAACTGGACACAATGGTCCAGGTGGAGTCTCCCTCCTCCCCTATGGAGTAGCAGCTGAGGTTGCTCATTCCCACACCAAACTCCATGACCAGGTGGTCTACATCAGCCTCCTTAGCTCCTAGGTCTGGGCCACAGCCACAGCAAGTGGAGGTGGTGTGAGAAAAAAGAGTTCAGTGATGAAGGTGGAGATGTCCTCAGGGAGGTTTGCACTGGGGATACTCTGACTGGTTCCAGCCAGCATGTAAAGGCAAACCTTTCACACGCATCCAGCAGGGACTTTTTTCCCCCACAATTAAAGGAAATGGAAAGAATAAAAAAGTTATTGGGTAATCAGTTTGTTAAAAGAAGTGTTCTTTAGACCACCAGTGAGCAGACCTCCTGCTACTCAGCTGCTAGCACAATCTGTAGGCAACACATGCTGGCAAGTGGTGCTGAACTGACAGAAGAAACAAGACCCTTCCTAGCTTCTCCAGCTTGCCTTGCAAAGGAATAACACTCAGTGTGTGAGAGAATTACTTTCTGAGAATTAGGAGCTGCTAAGAAGCCTTACTGAAGTCCCTGGGATCTCTGCAGGGGCAGTGTTCCAGGCTTGCTCCTTCTGTCAGAAGCCTGATGCCTGAAACTGTAGACTAAAGAATCCTTTTTCTGAGGGCAGAAAAGCAGCTTGGTGACACAGAATGCTATAAAAGCACAACCAACCACTGCAAAATGCTAAACCCAGGAAGTAGAATCAAGCCACATTTCCTGAACTCAAAGGATTTTATACACTAAAGGGCGAATCCTCCCTGCTAGGTGTGCTAGAAAGAGCTGGGAGTCTTCTCCCCAATCCCCTTGCCGAGGCCAGGAACTCTTCCTGCCCTGAGCTACAGCTTTTCTCATTTATGTGCAGCTATCACATCCTCACTGAAGTGCAGCTGAGGTGGGGTTAAAACAAAACCCCAAAACACCCCTCCAGGAACCACAAGTGCCCACAGAAGTGACCTCAGGTCTTTGGGAGTGCTGGGTGCTCTGAGTTGGCATGCCTTGGAAGCTGGCCAGCGTTCAATCCGTGACAGCAACCTCAAGGACCATCACTTGGTTGATGTAGGATTCAACAGACTCAGATACTTCAGCAGTGTAAGGGAAGTAAAACCCTTGCCTTGCTTCCATAAACACCTCACACTGTGTCCCAGCCATGCTGCTTGGGCACTTCCTCACTATTCCATTTCAGCTGCATTTCAGTGAGTGGATTTCTTTAAAATAACCCTCCTAAACCAGCCCCAAACCCTCATGTGCCCACTCCTAGATGTCCCATGGGACACAGCCTTCAGCTGACCCATGAGCAGCCTGTGAGTTAAAGCAGAGTGTTCCAGCACCGCTTCCATCCTGCTCCAGGACCAGCAGATGGGATCCTTGCTTCAGGGGTGCAGTTTTCGTGTCTTGCTGTCAGCAATTCGAGCAGAAACCAGCAGCACAGCTCACTTCTGGGTGTTGTAGTGATAGCACTGACACAGAGCTGCCAAATCTCGGTTTTATTTCCACTCAGCTTGGACAGCAAAGTGCTGCCAGGAGGTCCTCTCAACTAGCGGTCTTTAGGAGGATTTGGATTCCTGCGTCTTCTGTGGTACCTGGAAGAGAAAAAAGGCTGCAGTGAGTGCAAGCTTTGGAGTCTGTGATTCTCCTGATCTCCCCCCCCCTGCCCCAGCGAGGTGACGGAAGGTGCAGGAGCAGAAGCCAGCACCCCTCATTGGATGGCATCCCTGTTGCTCCTGGGGTTACGTAGCGCTGCTCGTTTCCCTTGCTGCATCTGCTGCGAGCACGCAGTAATCCCATCGGTTCTACAGCTGCAGAGGTACAGAGGCTGCTGCTTGTTCTTGGTCCTTTGTCTGAAGTTAATTTTATTACATGGTCAGCTTTTCCTTTGGCTAAAGTGATTGCTACAGAACAAAAGAGACTTGATGTTTCCAGGAGTTCTGCCAGCCTCTACATTAAAGAGTGCTAAGATTTTGTAGGCAAACCAACCCCCAGACTGATCTCTATTTTCCTCCTAATTGCACACCCTAAAACAATGAAGATCCTGTTTCATGCTCACTACACTGACAGCTACCCTTTGGCTAGAGAAGGTTCTACCACTTCATTCTTTGTATTTACAGAAAATAAAGTAATTAACAAGTTTTCTGTGGACAAAGTAACTCCCAAATATTCTGTATTGAATCTCCAAGGCTATAAATTAGCAGCTCCCAAAGGGCATAACACCAGGGACTGGACACAAACCAGGAGGCCGTTTGTTTGCAGTGGTGGATCTGGATGCATCCAGCTCCTCTTCTAGGCTCAGTCTCACATCTTTGTACATTTCCTCCCAGCTTTTGCATACTGAAGTCTGCTGCAGCTTTAATAAATCACCTATAGAGGCAGCTAAGGAGGTGGTATGGAAGGTTCCTACTCTTGACAACTGCAAACTGCTGAAAGACACTGAGGGGCTGGGGCATGTCCAAAGAAGGGCAGTGAAGCTGGTGAAGGGTCTGGAGAACAGAGCTGGGGAGCAGCAGCTGAGGGAACCGGGGCTGTTTAGTCTGGAGAAGAGGAGCCTGAGTGGGACTCTACAACTCCCTAAAAGGAGGCTGCAGCCAGGTGGAGGTTGGGCTTTTCTCTCTGGTATCAGGTGATAGGAGAGGAAATGGCCTGAAATTGTGCCAGGGCAGGGTTAGTTTGGAGATGAGGAAAAACTTCTTTGCTGTAAGAGTAGTCAGGGATGGGCACAGGCTGCCCAGGGAGGTGATAGAGTCCCCATCCCTGGAAGTGTTCAGGAAAGGTGTGGCCATGGCACTTGGGGCCATGGTTTAGTGGCCATGGTGGTGGTGGGCTGATGGGTAGACTCTGTTATCTTGGAGGCATCTTCCAACCAAACCAAACCAATGACCACCACCCTGCAGAGGCTATCAGAGGAGCAGCATTACAAAAGCTTTCCCAAACCACCTTCCCTTTCCACGACACTGCACTGAACAGTTCACATAGGAGCCCAGGTGCTAGCAGTGTCTTGTCTCCTATACTTATCCTAGGCTGCATCTAGTCCTCAGAT
This sequence comes from Tricholaema leucomelas, assembly GCA_013400475.1. NCBI lineage: Eukaryota > Metazoa > Chordata > Aves > Piciformes > Lybiidae > Tricholaema lacrymosa > Tricholaema leucomelas. The sequence goes on along the minus strand of WAAF01019972.1, from coordinate 30,985 downwards.
CACTCCTGCATGTCCTCCTGCCTCCCCCAGGAAGAAGCACTGAAGACACTTACTGCCCCACGGGGAACCAGCGATGCTTTGTGGTGTAAAACATTTTGCTGAGCTCTTCTATCGTGGGACCTTTGCTGTTCTTCAGCTCATCTGTGTTCAGTCGGGCTTTCAGAACTTGATCAAGGCTTTCCTCTTTATTGTCCACTGGGTCTGGCCTTGGGATGGGCTATGGAAAGAGTACTGCATTTCTTTCTCTCCTTTATCAGGGAGAAATGCCTAAAGCCAAGCTCCACACACAGCATTACCATTGACTCTGATCAGCTGAACCCAAAGGAGTACAGGAGAATGGCTCTAACTGCAAAGGCTGTTCACTGCCCTGCCACTTCCTCCAGCCCAAACACAAGCACTGTGGAGCTGTTCACCACCCTCTCACCTCCTCCAGCCCAAGCACAAGCACTGTGGAGCAGATGGCAAATTACCGCAGGTGCTACAGCTGACCACCCTGCCCCTACAACCAGCGCTGCTGCCCTCATCATTGCTGATCTCATCTTTACCACTCAGCAGCTGAATCATGAGCTTCAGCTCTGCTAATCCACAAGCCCTGTAGTTGTTCCTGCTCAGAAATGTACTGAGTGACGACCATCACCACTATAAAAAGCTTAGAGCCAATCTGTACCTCGCACAAGAATGTCACTTCCTAATTGTTGGTGCATCTGTGCAGACAGAGGTGATGCTTCTCAACCTGAAACTAACTCTGTGCACTGCCACAAACCTTTCCTGGTTTAGCTGCTGACACCTGTTTTTCCTGACCAATTTAAATACAGTCCCCAGGCACAGAGTGCTAAAATATTAAGAAGAGTAAGAAGTAGAAATGTGTATTCATGGCCATACCTTTGTATGCTCATATGGAATCTCCAGCGAAGGGTGGTAGCAGACAATTGTCTTCAGATCTGATGTCACTGCCAGCTCCACTTTGCTATAAAAATGAGAAACCCAGAGGCTTAAATCATAACCAGTTTCAAATTCCATTTTAAACACCATTTGCAGAAGCTCTGAGCAACTGAGCAGTCTTAGTCGCAAGAAAACCAGATTTGACCCTGCAATTTTGAGTCCTTAACTATGCTCTATGAAATAAACCTTTACAAACTAAAGGTCACAAATAGATGGTCTTAAATTTCCCTGCCATCATCTTCAGAGCTGCTGCTTGGGTTTTTTGACTGAGAGGGGAAAAAAAGGACTGAAATCACCTCCCACCAGCCCAGGTTGTTCAAGGGCTCATCCAACCCGGCCTTGAACACCCCCAGGGAGGTTGTGGAGCACAGAATCACCAAACATGATCAAATCACATTCAGCAATTCTGTGCTCCACAGCCTCCCTGGGCAACCTGTGCCAGTGTCTCCTCACCCTCACTGGAAAGAATTTACTGTGGAGATGATGAGCACAATGAACAAAAAGTCCTCCTGAGAGAGCAGAATATGTGCAGGGTGAGTGCCAGGAGGCTGGAGCCAGGCTCTGCTGGGTGATGCCCAGTGCCAGGACAAGGGGCACTGGGTGGAAGCTGAGGCAGAGGAGGTTCCATGTGAATCTGAAGAAGAATTTTTTCACTATGAGGGTGACAGAGCCCTGGCACAGGCTGCCCAGGGGGGTTGTGGAGTCTCCTTCTCTGGAGATACTCAAAACCTATCTGGCTGTGTTCCTGTGTGATCTGCTCTGGGTGCCCCTGCTCTGGCAGGAGATCTGGACCAGATGAGCTTTGGGGGTCCCTTCCAGCCCCTGACATTCTATGATTCTGCAATTCCTTCCTGAGTTCCATGAGGCAGTAGCCTCCTAAAACCCTGTACTAGACAGATGCTGAGTTCCTCACTACATTGGGATCAACTTTTCTACTTCCAAGGCTCCCATGCAGCAGCACAAAAACACCTGGACATTGTCTTAACAAGCATCAGTAAAAGTGACTGCTCTTAGCTACTTTTGCTCCTCCACAAACAGAAGTGGAGGGGTGCTGGGATCTCCACATTTAAAATGAGTCCTGATTGATTTCTGCTTGGTTTAAAAACCCTTCTGACTGGAAAGGGCACTTCAGTTAAAACTGGCACTTTTATCCCCAGCTGGCAGATGATGTATTTGATACCATTATATGACCACATCAAGACACAGAAGGTCCCAGGCATAAGCATGGCATGAGAAGGACACATATCAAAGCAGTCTGAAGTACCAGTTGTAGTCTTCAGGGAGAATTGAGTAGGTAGATTTATGGCAAGCATGATCCACAGCCTCACCTGCAAAATACAAAGCAAGAAACCCTCATGAAACACACAGTAATGTAAAAACAAACCTCACCCAGCCTGGCTTTGAGCACCTTCAGGGAGAGAGCATCCACAGCCTCCCTGGGCAACCTGTGCCAGGGACTCACCACCACCACTGCAAATACTTTCTTCCTCATCTCTAGTCTCAATCTCCCCTCTTCCAGCTCAAAGCCATTGCCTCTCATCCTGTCACTCCCCAGATCTCCTATAGCCCACTTCAGGCACTGAAAGGCTGCTGTAAGGTCTCCCTGGAGCCTTCTCCAGGCTAAACAGCCCCAACTCACCCAGCCTGTCCTCATAGGAGAGGTGCTCCAAGCCTCTATCATCTCTGTGGCCTCTCCTGTTCCTGTTAAGTAATGAGATTTCACTGCAGCCTTTCCTCACTACTGTTTCTAAGTCTGAAATGTTCAATCTTCAAATCTCCACAGTGGTAAGAGGGGCAGAATTTACTGCCTAATGCATTAGAGGAGCATCATATGTGGACCATGGAAGCCTGAAAAGCAGAAATCCCAAACCAAGATATCCTTTAATTATCAGCAGAGAACACAGAGTATCAGACTTGATTCTGATCAAATCAATTTCACCTCCATGCTTCCCACCCTTTAAACAGTAGGAGAAAGAGGCTCTCAAAGAGCAGCTTTAATGCAGAACTTGTCACAGCTACTCACTCTGCAGCAGAGCCTGCTTACAGCTTGCCACTGACCGCATGCGAAGGAAGCTGGACCGCACAGCTCTCAGCGATGCTGCCATGCTGGCAGCAGAGAGGAAACCAGTCCTGGACAAGGAAGAACTCAGACAGATCCCATAGCTGCAGAGCACCCCCTGAAAGAAAGCAGACTGGTAACTGTTCCTGGTAAAGCCTGGCAATTTAATTTCCTGAATATCTTAAGGATAAATACAAGTGGAGCAGTAACTTCTTCATCAGCTGTCAGCTGCTTGGAAGTCCTTAAGAAGGCTGGACCAGAGGAACCTTGGGGTCCCTTCCAACCTGCTATTCTGTGACTCTTACTATTATCATTTAAGATGCTGGCACTTTAATAGTCAAAGATGGTACAAGACTTTATTTACTGAGGCATTCTTTAAACCAACACAGGATCAAGCAGGTTGGAAGAGAGCTCCAAGATCACCCAGCCCAACCTAGCACCCAGCCCTGGCCAACCAACCAGACCATGGCACTAAGTGCCTCATCCAGCCTGGGCTTCAACACCTCCAGCCATGGGCACTCCACCACCTCCCTGGGCAGCCCATTCCAATGCCAATCACTCTCTCTGCCAACAACTTCCTCCTAACATCCAGCCTGAGCCTGCCCTGCCACAGCTTGAGGCTGTGTCCCCTTCTGTCCCTGGCTGCCTGGCAGCAGAGCCCAACCCCAGCTGGCTACAGCCTCCCTGCAGGGAGCTGCAGACAGCAATGAGCTCTGCCCTGAGCCTCCTCTTCTGCAGGCTGCACACCCCCAGCTCCCTCAGCCTCTCCTCACAGGGCTGTGCTCCAGGCCCCTCCCCAGCCTTGCTGCCCGTCTCTGGACACACAATATCTACAGGGCTGCTCCTAACCTTCCTGCCGGCCCCGTTCAGGTACTAGCAGGCTGCTATTCGGTCCCCCCGGAACCTCCTCATCTCCAGACTGAACAACCTCAAATTCCCTTCCTCTGACCGAGTTCGGAGGCCTAGTGTGTGGTTTCTTTACTTCAGCCCGGTTTACGCTGTCGTTAGCTACGAAAAGAAGCTGGGGACGGCAGCGGAGCGCGGCCCTTCCGCAAAGCAGCGCTGGCGCTCTGTGGCCTGGCTCTAGGCTGCCCGGGAGAGCCTACCGACACCAGGCCTTTCGCGGCGCACAGGCCCGGCTGCGGCCGCTGCCAGGAGGGAACCGCCACGGCCCGGCTCCCTCCTTCCCTTCTTGCCCTCTTCCCCTCCTCCGTCCCCGCCCGCAGCGGTTACCTGTGCAGATGTCCCCGCTCCCCTCAGCACTCCGCCCGCAGACAGGACACCGGAAGCGGCACAGGGCAGCTTCCGCGCAGGGCAGCTTCCGGTTCCGGCGGCTGCTCGGCCCGCGGCATGCCGGGAGCTGCAGTGCGAGCCTCTGGGGCCTGTCCCTGGCCGCCGCCGCCGCCGCTGTGGGCAGCCTGCTCTAGGGTGAGCTGTCCCTCACATCACAGCTCGCTTTCGGTGCTTCTGTGCTCCGCAACCTCCCTGGAGGTGTTCAGGTCCAGGTTGGATGAAGCCTTCAGCAACCTGCTCTAGTGGAAGGTGTCTCTGCCTACGTCAGGGGGTCGGAACTGGCTGATCCTTGAGGTCCCTTCCAACCTAAACCATTCTGTGAACTCCAAATGTCCCCCTGATGGTGATGATGGCCTTTTGGACAGCTGGGTCAGCTCTCCACCTGTGTCTCCTCCTAACTTCTTGTGCTCCCCAACCTACTCACTGGTGGGGTGATGTGAGAAGCAGAGAAGGCCTTAACTCTGGGTTAGCACTGCTCAGCAGGAACCCAAACATCCCTGCCTTGCCCACACTTTGCAGCACAAATCCACAGCGTGGCCCTGTCCTGGGCTGAAGGAAATGGACTGTGCCAGCCACGAGCAGCAGGTGATGTAACCATTTCTTGTGCTTCTAACCCACCAGTGCAAGGGCCAAGGGTGTAACTTAAATCCTGCTTCTAAAAGCCCTCAGCTGAAGGCACTGCAGACCTTTTATTTTTGTTGTTTCAAAACTAACCCAAATCCCCTGTTAGAGCCTCCAGACTATTTTTAGCTGGTTTCTGTAAGAAGGGGTTTTAGCAGACAATAGATGAGGTCTACCTCTTCCCTGACACTTAATGTTCTGCAAGCCTATTCTTAGAAGCATGCTGTGACAGATTACAGCTGTCTGGTAGGGAGAGGGGAAATGCTGAAGGACAGCTCAGAAGTGTGGCTGCACACTTCTGCATGTCTGCAGAGGGGGTTATTAATAACTGCCAAGGGCCTTGCTTGCATCAGCACATTGTAGACAGCAAAGAGGATTGCTGCTCGCCCTGTGCTGGCTCAACAGAAAGAAGCTGCTGCTCTCTGTGTACTGTGCAGACACTCATGGTACTGTGGACCAGTGCAAGTTGGGGACTGAGCTGTTGGAGAGCAGCTCTGGGGAAAAGGACCTGGGAGTCCTGGTGGACAACAGGGTGGTCATGAGCCAGCAATGCCCTTGTGGCCAAGAAGGCCAAGGGCATCCTGGGGTGCAGCAAGAAGGTGTCCAGCAGGTCAAGGGAGGTTCTCCTGCCCCTCTGTCCTGTTCCGTGTCTTTATTGATGATCTGGAGCAGGGCATTGAGTCCAGCATCAGCCAGTTTGCAGATGACAGCAAGCTAGGAGCAGCTGTGGAGATGTTGAAGGGTAGGAGAGCCCTGCAGAGGGACCTGGGTGTGCAGAGGCCACTGGGATGAGCCTGAACGGGGCCAAGTGCAGGGTTCTGCACTTTGGCCACAACAACCCCAAGCAGCACTACAGGCTGGGGACAGAGTGGCTGAGAGCAGCCAGGCAGAGAGGGAGCTGGGGGTGTGCAGCCTGCAGCAGAGGAGGCTCAGGGCAGAGCTCATTGCTGTCTGCAGCTCCCTGCAGGGAGGCTGTAGCCAGCTGGGGTTGGGCTCTGCTGCCAGGCAGCCAGGGACAGAAGAAGGGGACACAGCCTCAAGCTGTGCCAGGGCAGGCTCAGGCTGGATGTTAGGAGGAAGTTGTTGGCAGAGAGAGTGATTGGCATTGGAATGGGCTGCCCAGGGAGGGGGTGGAGTGACCCTGCCTGGAGGGGTTGAAGCCAAGCCTGGCTGGGGCACTTAGTGCCATGGTCTGGGTGGTTGGGCAGGGCTGGGTGCTAGGTTGGGCTGGCTGAGCTTGGAGCTCTCTTCCAGCCTGCTGGATTCTGTGATCTCTGCCCTGCTGAGGCCACATCTGGACTATTGTGTCCTGTTCTGGGCAGAGAAGTTTTCTTTCTGAGTTGCTGTCTGGCTGAAGCAAAAAAAGATGATCATCTCTTCTTCCTTGAGCAGCAAGACTTGCCCAGCAAATACTCCAGCAGGCAAAGCAGCTGCCCTGCAGTTGGGCACCAAATGCTGTGCAGAAGTGAGGGGAGGGCTGTGCTGGTTGGCTCTGTTTTAGGAGCACAAATGCATCAATCAGAGCTGGCATCTGGACTGGTGTGGGGTTTGTGAGAGCAGTTTCACATTCCCACACCCCACTGTGGGAAGTGGGCAAGTGGGGCCTAGCTGCTGAGCTTGGATTGCTGCAGCATTGTGTTTAGGAGATAGTTTCTGAGTACAACTGTTCAGGCTGCTCAGTGGCAAACTCAATATAAGAAAGACTTCAGGTTTTTTTTTCCTTTTCCCTAGAAACTGATGTTTCAAAATCTTCCAGGAAGAAGCACTTGGGTTCCTTTGTTTCCTTTCAAGCTGGAGTAGAAAAGGTACAGTACAGTCACATCTGGGAGTGGGGTGAACTTGTGAATGGATGGGTTTGTTTTGTTGCAAAGGTTGTGTCTTAATCATAGAGATGCAAGGTCCTGCACCTAGGCTGGGCCAGTCCTCGACATCAATCCAGGCTGGGAGTGATGAGATTGAGAGCAGCCCTGCAGGAAAGGACTTGGGGTGCTGGTAGGTGAGAAGCTGGACAGGAGCCAGCAATGGGCACTGGCAGCCCAGAAGGCCAAGAGCAGCGTGGGCAGAGATGGAGAGCGGGGATCCTGCTCCTCTGCTCTGGTCAGGAGCAGGGAGAGAAGGTGGAGAGGGGCAGTAAGGGCAGAGATGGAGAGAGGGGATCCTGCTCCTCTGCTCTGGTCAGACCTCACCTGCAGGGCTGTCCCCAGCACAAAGACATCGACCTGCTGGAGAGGGTCCAGAGGAGGGCCATGAAGATGATCAGGGGGCTGGACAACCTCTGCTACCAGGACAGGCTGGGAGAGTTGGGGCTGTTCAGCTTGAAGGTAGTGGAGTCCTCATCCCTGCAGGTTGTTCAAGAAACATGTGGCCATGGCATTTTGGGACACAGTTTAATGGCCATGGTGGTGTTAGGTCAATGGTTGGACTTGACCTTGGAGGGCTTTTCCAAGCCCAACAATTCTCTATAAACAACAGGTGACAAAACTGAAAGTGCCTGCACTGCTCCTATGCAAACCAAATGGTTTGTGCTCCTGTTGATCACTGGAGTTCAAGGATGCAAAATGATGTCTCTGGGCAAGGAATTATTTAATAAAGACAAAAAACCCCAGAAGTTCTTTGCCACAGTGAAGGCTCCTAACCACAGCAGCCCATTCTACTGCCTCCCTGCAATTACAGCTCTACTTCAAACCCCAGATTGCAGAGAGTGTTGTGAGGAGGAAGTGAGATTAGTCAGACACAGGCTCAGCTGGCCGGGGTGCACCCACTCAGTGAGCAACTCAATGACAGGCAAAGCTGTCACAGGAAGCTGGCCAGCAGCAGTGCCGAATGGTCCTGCCAGTATTAATTGCATCACTGCCATTATTTGATTACCTTTTGTGCCTGGGGTAAGGCTGCAGAGCACTTTGTGGGCAACAGGATGGGTGCTTAAGGTTGTTCTCAGAACTGCTGTAATCCCAGTTAGGATGTGATGCTCATGGGTTTGGGGGGAGGGGGGTTCATAAAATCATGGAATGGTTTAGGTTGGAAGGGACCATAAAGATCATCCAGTTCCAACCCCCTGCAACAGGCAGGGACACCTCCCACCAGCCCAGGTTGTTCACCCAACCTGGCCTTGAGCACCTCCAGAGAGGTTGCGGAGATCAAAGATCACATCAAAGATCACATTCTGTGCTCCACAGCCTCCCTGGGCAACCTGTGCCAGTGTCTCCTCACCCTCACTCTCTGTGCTCCACAACCTCCCTGGGCAACCTGTGCCAGTGTCTCCTCACCCTCACTCTCTGTGCTCCACAACCTCCCTGGGCAACCCGTGCCAGTGTCTCCTCACCCTCACTGTCAAGAATTTCTTCCTAATCTCCAATCTCATTCTCCCCTCTTCCAGCTCAAAGCCACTGCCCCTTGTCCTGGCACTCCAAGTCCTTGCCAAAAGTCCCTCCCCAGCTCTCCTGTAGCTCCCTTCGGGCTGCTTTGAGGTTCCCTGGAGCCTTCTCATCTCTAGGCTGAGCAAGCCCAAACTCCCAGCCTGTCCCAACAGGTGAGAAGCTCCTGCCCTTTGTGCCTCCTTTGGTCCAACAGCTCCAGGTCCTTCTTGTGCTGTGGGCCCCAGAACTGGAGGCTCAGCAGAGCAAAACAGAGCAGAGCAGAGGGGCAGAATCCCCTCCCTGTGCTGCTGCTCTCCCTGCTCCGGATGCAGCCAGCACACAGCTGGCTCTGGGCTGCCCGTGAGCAGTGCTGCCTCCTCTGCTGGGTTTTTCATCAACTGACACCCTCAGGTCCTTGTCCTCCAGCCTGCTCTCATGCCATTCCTTGCCCAGCATAGGCTTGTACTTGGGATTGCCCCAAGCCTTATTTTCACAAAAGAAAGAGGAAAAAGAAAGTTGCTGAAACACTGCAAGTTTTGCCACACCACATCTGCAGCACTGTGAAAGCCTCTTTTTCATCTGAGCTGCTTTTCCTTTCTCCTTTTCTCCTCTCTGTCTCCCCTCCCAATCCCTCCAAGAAGCTTCTCCAGTTTCTGGAATGGTTTTAATGACATGTTCCTGTGTTCAGTGCTATTAGGTTTAATGGTTGTGCTGGCTTGTGGCTGGCAGAGTTCATTTTCTACACCAGCCAGGATGGGGCTTGGTTTGGATTTGTGCTGGAAGCAGTGCAGATAACTTAGGGATGTTTTGGTTCTTGCTGAGCAGTGCTTACACAGAGTCAAGGCCTTTCCTGCTCCTCACACCATCCCACCAGCAGCAGGCCAGGGGTGCACAAGATGTTGGGAGGGGACATAGCTGCAGAGCTGACCCCCAGGGGTACTCCATACTGTATGACATCAAGTCCCATACAGAGAACATTTTGAATCACAGAATCATGGAGTCAGTCAGGGTTGGAAGGGAACACAAATATTAGCCAGTTCCAACCCCCCTGCCATGCCCAGGGACACCTCACACTAGAGCAGGCTGCACACAGCCTCATCCAGCCTGGCCTTAAACACCTCCAGGGATCAGGCTTCCACCACCTCCCTGGGCAACCCCTGCCAGGCTCTCACCACCCTCATGCTGAACAACTTCTTCCTAACATCCAGGCTGACTCTCCCCACCTCCAGCTTTGTTCCATCCCCCCCCAGTCCTGTCACTCCCTGACAGCCTCAGAAGTCCCTCCCCAGCTTTCTTGTAGCCCCCTTTAGATATTGCAAGGCCACAGAAAGGTCATATGGGAGCCTTCTCCTCTCCAGACTGCATAGCCCCAACTGCCTCAACCTTCCCTCCTAGCAGAGGTGGTCCAGCCCACTGCTCATCCTGTACTTTCCAATCATTTGTTCCTGCAGGGGGGTGGGAAGCTGTGCTCTAGTCAGGTGGGAGAGAGTTCACATCATTTTGTGTGATCTCATCTATCTAAAAACCTCAAACCTCCAAAACCCAACCCCAAAAAGCAGCCAGACAGAATATGACCAAGCCTGCTGCCAGCAGAATCAGACCAGAAGACACTCTGCATCCCCAGGAGGAAGGCCCTAGCAGACTGCGTAATATTTCTTATACATATAATTGCTTCTTAAATTATTAATAACTAATTGTTTAGTCTAAGCCACCAGATGTGCTGTAGACACTTCAGTATCTGTGAGCTAGGAGAAAAACAGGCTAAAATCCAGCATTACCTTAGGAGGGTTGGGTTTTTTGCTGCCTTTACAGCATTTTTGTTTCTAAGGCTCAGCATTTCACTTTTTTAGGCTAAATATAGGAAGTACTGGGAAAGTGCTGAGTATCCAAAAGGGGCTCACTTAGACAAAAGGTCTCCTTTGGTAGGGACAACAGGTTGTAATAATTAGAGACAGGCTGGGGACAGAGTAGCTGAGAGCAGCCAGGCAGAGAGGGAGCTGGGGGTGTGCAGCCTGCAGCAGAGGAGGCTCAGGGCAGAGCTCATTGCTGTCTGCAGCTCCCTGCAGGGAGGCTGTAGCCAGCTGGGGTTGGGCTCTGCTGCCAGGCAGCCAGGGACAGAAGAAGGGGACACAGCCTCAAGCTGTGCCAGGGCAGGTCTAGGCTGGATGTGAGGAGGAAGTTGTTGGCAGAGAGAGTGATTGGCATTGGAATGGGCTGCCCAGGGAGGTGGTGGAGTGCCCATGGCTGGAGGGGTTGAAGCCAAGCCTGGCTGGGGCACTTAGTGCCATGCTCTGGTTGCTTGGCCAGGGCTGGGTGCTAGGTTGGGCAGGCTGAGCGTGGAGCTCTCTGCCAGCCTGCTGGGTTCTAGGATTCTATGAAAAACCCACAATAAAAACAGTTCTGTGTGTAACTAAGGAAGAGCACATTTTGCTGAGATACCACAACGAAACACATCCATTACACATGCTAATGTATGCAAATTAATTCATCTGTCTCCACTGCAGAAGGAGGGGGTGTTAATGACAAAATCTGCATGCAGAAAATCGAAGATCACATTCTGTGCTTCTGTGCTCCACAACCCCCCTGGGCAACCTGTGCCAGTGTCTCACCACCCTCACTGCAAGCAACATCTTCCTCATATCCAGTTTCAATCTCCCCTCTGTCAGTTCAAACCCATTCCTCCTCCTTCTCTCATCACCAGACCTTGTCAATAGTCCCTCCTCAGCCCTCCTGCAGCCCCCTTCAGATCCTCAAGGCCACTCCAAGGTCTCCTGGAAGCCTTCTCCTCTCCAGGCTGCAGAGTCTAAACTCTCTCAGCCTGTCCTCAGAGCAGAGCTGCTGCAGCCCTCTCTGCATCTTGGTGGCCTCCTCTGCACTGCCTCCAACACTTCCATGTCCTGCTTGTGTTGGGGGCTGCAGAGCTGCACCCAGGAGTGCAGGAGAGCAACCTGCCTCACACTGCAGGCTCCTGTTGAGCTCTGCATCAGCCCAGACTCCCAGGTCCTGTTCCTCAGGGCTGCTCTCAGCCACTCCCCCCCCAGCCTGGAGCTGTGCTTGGGATTGCACCCACCCAGGTGCAGGACCTTCCACTTGGCCTTGTTGAATGTCCTGAGGTTGGCCTGGGCACAGCTCTGCAGCCTGTCCAGCTCCCTCTGGATGGATCCCTGCCCTCTAGCAAGTGACTGTGCCACTCAGCTTGGTGCCATCTGCACACCTGCTGAGGCTGCACTCGAGTCCTCTGTCCATATCGCTCACAAGGGCGTTAAATGGTACTGGGCCCAGCACTGTCCCCTGAGGGATGCCACTTGGCTCTGGTCTCCAAGTGGACATTCAGTGGGACCGTAGGCAGCTCTGCCAGCTGGACTCTGCCGGTTCGTCCCGAGGTGTCCGGAGCAGCCGCTGCCCCGAGCATGGCCTATTTCCACCGCAGAGTTCTGCAGAGCTGAGCGTTAGCCGGCGGGCTCGGCTCGCCACGCCACCCGCGGCCTCGGGCAGACGCGGCGCGGGCGGCAGTCCCCTTCCTCACGGCCCCCACATCCCCCAGGCTCCCCCACAGCGGTCCCCTCCGCCGCGCTCCTGCCCACAGACAGCGAGATCGCCGTCTCGGTCGCCTCGGTCCCTGGGCTGGGGGCTGGCGGCGGCGGCGGCGGCGGAGAGGTCGGGCGCGGCCTACGTTGCCCGGCGGCCAGCGGCGGCGGAGCGGAGCGGTCGGGCGCGGCCTACGTTGCCCGGCGGCCAGCGGCGGCGGAGCGGAGCGGTCGGGCGCGGCCTACGTTGCCCGGCGGCCAGCGGCGGCGGAGCGGAGCGGTCGGGCGCGGCCTACGTTGCCCGGCGGCCAGCGGCGGCGGAGCGGAGCGGTCGGGCGCGGCCTACGTTGCCCGGCGGCCAGCGGCGGCGGAGCGGAGCGGTCGGGCGCGGCCTACGTTGCCCGGCGGCCAGCGGCGGCGGAGCGGAGCGGTCGGGCGCGGCCTACGTTGCCCGGCGGCCAGCGGCGGCGGAGCGGAGCGGTCGGGCGCGGCCTACGTTGCCCGGCGGCCAGCGGCGGCGGAGCGGAGCGGTCGGGCGCGGCCTACGTTGCCCGGCGGCCAGCGGCGGCGGAGCGGAGCGGTCGGGCGCGGCCTACGTTGCCCGGCGGCCAGCGGCGGCGGAGCGGAGCGGTCGGGCGCGGCCTACGTTGCCCGGCGGCCAGCGGCGGCGGAGCGGAGCGGTCGGGCGCGGCCTACGTTGCCCGGCGGCCAGCGGCGGCGGAGCGGAGCGGTCGGGCGCGGCCTACGTTGCCCGGCGGCCAGCGGCGGCGGAGCGGAGCGGTCGGGCGCGGCCTACGTTGCCCGGCGGCCAGCGGCGGCGGAGCGGAGCGGTCGGGCGCGGCCTACGTTGCCCGGCGGCCAGCGGCGGCGGAGCGGAGCGGTCGGGCGCGGCCTACGTTGCCCGGCGGCCAGCGGCGGCGGAGCGGAGCGGTCGGGCGCGGCCTACGTTGCCCGGCGGCCAGCGGCGGCGGAGCGGAGCGGTCGGGCGCGGCCTACGTTGCCCGGCGGCCAGCGGCGGCGGAGCGGAGCGGTCGGGCGCGGCCTACGTTGCCCGGCNCAGGGCCGCGCGGGGTAGGGCCGCTCCCAGGCCTCCTCCTTGACTCGCCGGGCGGGATTGGGGGGGGGGGGGTTTAGGCTTCCTTGCCGGGCCCGGCGGCTGCGGGAGGGAGCGAGGCCAGCGGGCCGCGCCAGGCCCGGCCTCATCTTCGTTTCCCGCTGCCGCTTGTGCGCGGGCGGTGGGGAGTGGCTGGGCCCTCCCGGCGAGCGGGAGCGGGCCCGCGTCTATGGCGGTAACCGCCCGGGCGACTCCGGCGCTTCGCAGCCTTCAGTGTCGCCGACCGTCGGGTACTTGGCGCGCCAGTTCCTCGCCCCGGAGCTTGGAAAGGCAGCGGGCACGCACTCCCACCCCCTTCCGCCAGCGATGTGGCTCCTCGCCGCGGGCTCAGCAGACGGGCAGCGCTGTGTCTGTTCGGCCCCGGCTTCATGGCTCAGCTCTCGCAGCGCTGGGGCCGGAGGAGCGCGGCGGCGGCCGTGCGGTGTTCGGGTTCCGCCTTTTGTGTGAGCGGGGACAAAACACAGCGAGTCTTTGCCCGGGGCTTCAGCCGCACGCCAGGGACATCCGTACCGGCGCGCACTAGGCCGGGCTGCTGACTGCTACCTGCGCCCTGAGCAGGCCCTTACGGATTTACCTGGTGGTTCAGTGTCCTGCTTCGGCTTTCATTTGCCAAGCTTTGTGTAAGGACTCTTAACCTTGGGGTCCTTTCAGCTGACCCTCCCGTTGCAGTTTGAGCTCTGGACTTAAAGGCTTTGGAGTGGCTCAGCAGAGCTACATCTGCAAAGGAAGCTATCAGAGAGCTCGGTTCTGTAGCTGGCCTGCTGATTTGCAGTGATGTGACTTGAGGGCCTCAAATTGGTGATGACTCCCTTTGTAAAAGTTGCTAAGTAAGGTTTGTCAGCCTTCAGCGAGTAGGAACCACCCTATGGAGGCAGCAAATGTCACAAACAATTTCTAACACCGCAGAGCTCCCCTGGTTGAATATGCAACGGTGGCAACCCTTGGAATACACCTGAGTGCAGAATGTCACACAGGGGATGAGCAAAGGAGCCTGATTTCCTAGAGGAAAGTGCAGTGCTCTCTGGAGACGAGGTAGAACGGCAGGAACAGTGTTTATCATGTGTGAAACAGGCTGGAACATGATTACTGTTCAGAGCTGTAAGCAGCAGAAAATAACGAAGACAAATCTGACGGCGTGAGTTTGACACTCGTCCAGCTGCTGGAGTGTGCAGCATGCAAAGCTGGATGCCTGTCAGGTGTGAGAGGGAACACTGATTCATGATCCAGGGGAAATGGGATTCATCACAGAGCTGTGGTAAGAGCTCAGACATGATGCTGGTGTCTGTTACTTTGGGTTTTTTTTAAGAGCTCTTGACAGTTCCCCTGAATACAGCCAAGGAGTGCACCCACTTGTGTGTAAATTTCCTCCTTGGCAATTCTGGGCTTTTTTATGCTTTTCTAGAGAAAACCTGGAGCAGTTCACACTGCTTGCTTCAAAAAATGGAAGGTTTCTTCTCCTGGAGGAGGGGAAGTGGAGGGCAGCAGGAGGAGACATGTAGAAACTCCAGATTTCCTCTGGTCAAACACCCTGAAGAGTTTTGGGGATCGTTTTCTGTTGCAGGATGGGGAGGGTGGTGGGTTGTGTACCCATGTGTGCATGGAAATGCAGCTGTCTGCAGCTGCTCTCTGGCTTTTAAATCTTGGATGGGTTGTGTTGGATGGCCAGTCCTTGAGCTGTTGGATCATGGATGGGTTGTGTTGGATGGCCAGTCCTTGAGCTGTGGGATCTGGGATGGGTTGTGTTGGATGGCCAGTCCTTGAGCTGTTGGATCTTGGATGGGTTGTGTTGGATGGCCAGTCCTTGAGCTGTGGGATCTGGGATGGGTTGTGTTGGATGGCCAGTTCTCTAGCTCCTCTGCTGTGCCTGCCTTGCCAGATGTTCACATGGCTTGAATCTGGCTTGTTACTACAGCCTGAAAAACCTGCAGAGTCATACTTGGAAATCTTGCAGTTGCAGAGCTGCAGACCTAGAAATGCCTACTTGAGACTTCAGGGGCCTCAGGTGAGAACAGTTTTGACCTTTTCTAACCTGCCAGTCTTGGTGTTAAGAGTTAAGTCTCCTATTGCTGGTCGTCTTGGAGGGAGTGGACTCTTGTTATGAGAGGCTGAAAGAAAAGCACAATGGGAGATAGAGATAGGAAAGAGCTGTAGAAGGATGAAACAACTCCAGTGACAGGAAGATCTGATTTTCTAATGCACAGTAATGAATCTGATGAATAAGTGGCTTGGGTTACTGTTAGGAAAAGACCTTCTCCACATGCAGCCTTTGTGTTGTCATCAGACAGGCCTGCCAGTGGCTGGCTGGGGCCAGAAGAGCCTATCTGGACTGTAATAAAGTACAGAATCCAGTCAACTGCTCAAAATGCAGTTGGCGTTCCTCGCCTTGACCAACTGCTGGCAGATGGCCTGGCTCTCAGGTTGACTAGCAGCCCTGCCTCTGTGCAGCCTGTCATCTAGCTCAGTAGGAGAGCAGTAGCTTTCCTTGTCTGGGCAGAGAGCTCTGCCTTGTGTTTCCAGTACTTCCCCTAAATTCAAAGTTTTGCCCTCAGATTACTTTGCTTAGAAACACAGACCTGAAGCAAGCAGAGGGAGAGGATCTGTATGCTCAAGACATGACAGGACATCAAGGGTGGCTCCCAGGAGGATGGAGACTCCCTTTTTATTAGGAGCCCCATGGAAAAGACAAGGAGTGATGGGGACAGGTTACTGCTGGGGAGATTCCCATTGGGCACCAGAAGAAAATCCTTTCCCCCTGAGCACAGTCAGACTCTGGAGTCACCTCCCAAGGGCAGTTTGAAGACTCAGCTCAGCAGGCTGCTGGGGCAGCTCGGTGCAACTCCACCCTCACCTAGAAAGGTTGGAACAGATGATCCTTGAGGTCCCTTCAACCTGGTATCCTGGGATTCTTCTTCAGGGTTATGGCTTGGCACATCACAAATGAGTAGAAAATGGTGATGCTTTTGGGTCTTTACAGATCCAGCTGGAAAAGCTTCTGTCTTGTGAACAGAGAGGAGGTGTTTTTGTTCTCTTGAGTAGCCCAAAAAACCAGGGGTCCTCTGAGAATCCTTTTAAGTGCATGAATGTGTTAGTGCAAGATAGGCCCAAGCTGTGGTGTGGCAGTTCCGTAGGTGCCTGGGTTTGGTGGTGTAGACTCCGTTCCCACCGCGCAGCCTTCCAAAGCGAGCCCTTGCAGCGTGCACGCTAAGTGACCCTGGCGAGTCTCGCTTCGCTTGCTCCCCTGGTTCCCTCCAGCCTTGCAGAGTCACGGAGTGCCAGTTGAGGAGGGAGTTGAATTGCATCTGAATTATTTTCTTTCCCTCTGGCTGACATTCAAACCACCTCCTTGCTGTGTCAAGTGCAGTTGGTGCCTCTGAATGGGATGGGCAGTGCTGCTTCGTGTCAGCCTTGCAAACCCTTTTCCTCCCGCTGCTGCTTTCACTGCTGCAGTGATCTCATCATTCATGATTTCCTGTCCAGGTCTGTGTGTTGGCTGCAGCCAGCTGCTGAGGAGCACTTGTGTTACAATCACTGCAGCTGCTCATAGAGTAAAGTAAACCATCTGAGGCAGGAGCTGAGACTCCCTTTTTTTGCTTGCCTTTTTTTTTAATGAGTTTGTCAGCGTTAAGTTATTGTGGCATTGAGTTCTTCCCCCACAGGGCAGCATTTACTGTCTGAGAGCTTCTTTCTGTGCTCTTGAGAGGGGAGATTCTCCCCCTCTGTTCTGGTGAGACCTCAGCTGCAGTCCTCCATCCAGCTGTGGGACTCCCATCACAAGGAGATGGAGCTGCCAAAGCAGGTGCAGAGGAGGGCCACAAAGAGGATCAGAAGAGGGCTGGAGCATCTCTGCTGTGAGGACAGGCTGAGAGACTTTGGGGCTGTTCAGCCTGGAGAAGAGAAGGCTCCAGGTAGACTTTAGAGCTTCATTTCAGAATCTGCAGGGGACCTGCAGGCAGGCTGTGGAGGGACTGTTCAGAAGGGCCTGTGGGGATAGGCCAAGGGCAGTGGTTTGGCACTGGAGCAGGCAGAGTTAGGTTAGGAGGGAGTTCTGCACAGAGAGGGTGGGGAGAGACCAGAACAGTTTGCCTGGGATTGTGGCTGAGGCTCCATCTTTGGAGACATTCAAGATCAGAGTTGATGTGTCCCTGGGCAGCCTGCCCTAGTTAGAGGTGTTTTTGCTGAGTGCAAGAGGTTAGCCAAGATGCCCTTGGAGGGTCTTTTCCAACCCAGTGCAGTCTGTGGGTGTTTACTGTGAGCTGTTCCCACGCTGCTGCCGGTGAGCTCCTGCTTGCAGCAGTTTGCAGGAATCTGGGTATGATCTGAACTGCTGACTCATAAAATGCTCCTTCAAAGAGCAGAATTTCCAGGAGGATTTCTGATGGTGTGAGTGGTGAGAAGTGCCTCCTGCATTCTGCAAGAGCTTAGTATAACCAGCATTTAATGCTTTAAAAACTAGGAACCAGCCATATAGTCTGCAGCTCCTGGAAGGTTCTGGATGTTTTTAATCAATATTACTGGCAGTAGACTTGAACTTTCTTGAAAGTTCCATCTTGGAAGCTATGGGCTTCTGGGGCATGGACATCTGTCTCCAGGGGAAGATGGAAGTCGCCATCACTTCTTGATTTCCCTGACCCTTCTGTGTTTTAGCTTCCTGGAATTAAAGCAACCAAACAGAAAAGTCTGGCTATAAACTCAACACCTCCCTCTGCTATTCTGCATTTCTTTGGTGGTTAGGCATAAACCCCATTCCTTCCAGACACTGCTGCCCCTTGGCGCTTGCCAGAGGAGCTGTGTTTTGGTCTCTGTAATGTCACTGCACCTCAAGTGCTGTCTGAATCTTGTGGGTAACTGCAGCCTTGGCAGAAGGCTGGGCACCCTGGGACTTTTTTGGTTTTTGGACTTTTCAACCACCTTATTCATAGATTCAGGGAATGGTTGGAAGGGACCTTGAAGGTCTAGTTCCAACCTCTGCTGGCTTTCCTTTCCCTTTCCTCCACAATAAGTATAGGAAGGTACTACATGGACTATGCAGCCCTCTTGGAGTTTCCTTGCCAGGCAGCTTGCATGGCATAGGCTGGCTGTGGTGGCAGCAGGGGTGAGTAGACAGGGGCTGGAAGCCTGAAGTTTGGCAGGACAGGTCTTGTGTGGAGGTGTGGGATGGAATCTGAGGAGGAGGCTTGGGCCTGGAGGACAAGAACACTCTTCACAGAATCACAGAAGTGTTTGGGTTGGAAAAGCTCTCTAAGATCATCCAGTCCACCCCAACACCATTGCAATCAAACCATGTCCCCAAGGGCCATAGCCACAGGTTTCTTGAACACCTCCAGGGATGGGATAGGGACTCCACCACCTCCCTGCACAGCCTTTTCCAACCTATTCTTCACTATGGGCTGCAGGGGAATTTACTCCAGTGCTTGGAGCACCTCCTTCTCCCTTCCTTGACCCTGGTGTCTGCAGGGTTGTTTCTCTCATATACTTTAACTCCTGTCTGTTCTTCTTCACAGAGAAGATGATTTGCTATTGGAATGGGCTGCCCAGGGAAGTGGTGGAGTCGCCGTCCCTGGAGGTGTTGAAGCCAAGCCTGGCTGGGGCACTTAGTGCCATGGTCTGGTTGGTTGGGCAGGGCTGGGTGCTAGGTTGGACTGAATGAGCTTGGAGCTCTCTTCCAACCTGATTGATTCTGTGATTCTGTGGCTGCTGTATTGAGAAGGGACAAAACCTGCTCAGCAACCACAGAGATGCTGTGGGCTCAGCCTTGGCCAGTGGTGGGTCCACCTTGAAACCAGCTGGCACTGCCCCTGTAGGACATGGGAGGAAGATTGCAGCCGTTGTGGATGCCCCCTCCCTGGAGGTGCTCAAGGCCAGATTGAGCAGCATGGGCTAGTGGGAGGTGTCCCTGCCCGTGGCAGGGGGTCTGGACTAGATGATCTTTAAGGTGGCTTCCAACCCCTTCTCTGATTCTGGGACTGTAATGCCAATGTGCTCCATCAGTGTAGTTGCAGGAATGGTTTCTGCTGGTAGTGAATTCAGTTGTGCCTCACTTCCCTGTGGCTGGAGATGCACCAGGAAAAAGCTTGATCTGTGCCAGTACATAGGTAACCCTCTAGGAATTTGCATCACATCTCAGCTTCACACTTCCAAACTCCTGTAACCTGTGGAAATTGAAGAGCAAGGTCATTCTTGGGGGAGAGTGATGCTGACCTTAAAAATGCTCCTCTAAATGTATTACTGTTGCTTGGCAGCTTCCAAGAGTTGGGTGGATGATGGATTTTGATTGTTTCCTTCTGGGAACTTGCTGTTACCTGGAGTGCATTTGGCCTCCTCTCACTGTAAGTGACTTTGCAAGGTTTAAAATTCACGGAATGGTTTGGCTTGGAAGGGACCTTAAAGGCCATCTGCTTCCAACCCCCCCTCCCCCTGCCGTGGGCAGGGACACATCCCACCAGCCCAGGCCTCATCCAGCCTGGTCTTGAACACCTCCAGGGAGGTTGTGGAGCACAGAGTCACAAAATGCGATCTTTGATCACATTGGGTGCTTCTGTGCTCCACAGCCTCCCTGGGCAACCTGTGCCAGTGTCTCACCACCCTCAACCTGTGCCAGTGTCTCACCACCTTCAACCTGTGCCAGTGTCTCACCACCTTCAACCTGTGCCAGTGTCTCACCACCTTCAACCTGTGCCAGTGTCTCACCACCTTCAACCTGTGCCAGTGTCTCACCACCTTCAACCTGTGCCAGTGTCTCACCACCTTCAACCTGTGCCAGTGTCTCACCACCCTCACTCTCAGGAATTTCTTCCTATCTTCAGTCTCAAATCTCTCCTCTTCCAGCTTCAACCTTTTGTCTTATCACTACAGACCTGTTCCTTACGTGCTCATAACTAATGAATTGATAGACCTTGGAGGAAAAAAATCTCTGCCAAAATCACAGAGCTGTTGGGGTTGCAGAAGCCCTCTGGGCTCAGCAAGTCTAAACTTCGAGCCAAAAGCACCGTGGCCATTAAACCATGTCCCCAGGTGCCACAGCCACACATTTCTTGAACACCTCCAGTTAGAAAAAATGAAGTTTTGGATTAGATTTTTGTGGGTTTTTTGAGACAGTTTTATCTCTGTAGGTAGAAGACAGTTTTGACTGATGTTTCACTGTCTCCTACTGCCTCCCCCTCAAAAATCAAAGCTAACACATGCCTGTGGTTTACCTTCTCGTGTGTAACCGAGCACTTCTTGGTGGAGGAGATAAGTGTGAGCTTCCTCCTTATCCTGCTCTGACAGAACAGGAAGGAGTTGCTGTTTGGCAAGGAATTATGGCTTGGCCTTGTGCTGGTACCCTGCTTTTAAGTTCCTCCCTTTAGTTGGTATTTCATACCTCAAAAAGAACCCTTACTGTTAAGATGTAGCCACACTGTGACAGCACTGGTGGCTGGCAAGGGTTTGCTGCAGTCAGAAGAAGGACATGAGCCAAATGTTTGTGACCAGTGGGAGTGAGTGATTCTGCCCCTCTGCTTCGGTGAGACCCTACCCAGAGTCCAGTTCTGGGGCTCCCAGCATAAGAAGGACACTGAAGTGTTGGAGGTGATCCAGAGAGGGTCATGAAGATGCTCAGAGGGCTGCAGCAGCTCTGCTATAGGGACAGGCTGAGAGAGTTGGGGCTGTTTAACCTGGAGAAGAGAAGGCTCTGGGGAGACCTTAGAGCAGCCTTCCAGTACCTGAAGGGGGGTACAGGAGAAGTGGAGGGGAGACTTGTGACAAGGGCTGGGAGTGATAGGATGTGGGGGGAATGGCTTTGAGCTGGAAGAGGGGGGATTCAGACTGGAGATCAGGGAGAAATCTCTTTTGCTGTGTGGCTGGGGAGACACTGGAATAGGTTGCCCAGAGAGGTCATGGATACCTTTCCTTGGAGGTGCTCAAGGCCAGATTGGATGAGGCCTTGAGCATCCTGGGCTAGTGGGAGGTGTCCCTGCCTGTGGCAGGAGAGCTGAAACTAGATGATCTTTAGTGTCCATTCTGGGATGTAGTCTGGATGGAAATGCTGAAGTTGCAGAGGGCCAGCAGAAGGCACAGAGGCACCACCTGTACGGGAGAGTAGGGTGGTGAGGCTGCAGTCCCTGTTGAGCAGCCGTACTGCAGAAACAGATTTAGCCTGGGCTGTGCTGGCACACAGGGTTTTGTGCTGCTGTGTTAAACTTGGACCAGGGAACTGATTTGGCTCAGGACTCTGCAGTGAAGGTTATTCCTTAAGCCAGATCAGCTCTGTGATCTCATTTGTTGCTTGGCTTTGCAAACGGTAGGGGTGCGCGGCACAGCGACGGCACAGATCCGTGCTGCTGAGGGGCCAGGGCTTGCACTTGGGCACACCTTGTGTTTTGTGGGGGAAGGGAGAGGTGGAGGGAGGTACATATGGAAGTGAGGTTGCTCAGGAAGGACTGAGAGCCATGCTGGAATGGTGTGGAGGAGAGCATTTTGATTCGGTTGTACATTCAACAGCTGAAGGCCATGGAGAATGAGCTAAGGGACTTGCACTGACTTTCGGTCATTGAGAGTGGAGTACTGAGTGCAGCTTGTTCTTAAAATCTCTTTCCTTTTGGTGGTGACCTTTCATCTGCTTCAGAAATCTTCCTGGAGAGGGAATGGATTGAAGCTTGAGGAGGGTAGATTTAGACTGGATAGGAGGAAGTAATCCTTTCCAGTGAGGGTGGGGAGACTCTGGCACAGGTTGCCCAGAGAGGCTGTGGATGTCCCCTCCCCGGAGGTGTTCAAGGCTGGGTTGGACAAGACTTTGAGCAACTTGGGCTAGTGGGAGGTGTCCCTGCCCATGACAGGAGGTTGGAACTGGATGATGTTTAATTTCCCTTCCAAACCAGGCCTTTTTATGAACCTGTGACTTGACAGCAAGTGTCTGATCTCTTCTAGGAAGCAAGTAGTGAGCAGACTGATGAGCGATGAGTTGACCTGAAAGAGACCTGTTCCCATCACATCATCTCCCACATACATGGGGGCTGTGGTACCCTCCAAGGTCACAGAACCATGGAGCTGTGTAATTGAAGCTGGGGCTTCCCTTTTAAAGTCTCTCATTTCTCTTGGAGAATCTGTAACCTGCAGCATCATCTGTGGAGTCTGAAACTGTCTGCCACATCCTCTCTAGAAGTGCCTCTGGGGTGTAACCTCCATGGTAGCAGGTGATGCTGAAGGTAGATTGCTCCAGTACTGCAGAGAGAACTGAGCTAGTAAAAGAGCTGCTGGAAGTACCAGGGAGGGGTCATTCCACTGAGGCTTTGTGGGAAGATGTAGTGTTGTGCCTTTTAACATGTACCTTTGAAAGACTTAATGAGGAAGAAGGTGCTAGGCTGTTCTCACTGGTGTCCTGGGAGAGGGCAAGGGGCAGTGGGTACAAGCTGGAAGCCAGGAAGTTCCACCTGGGTGCTGGGGAAGACACATTTGCTGTGAGGATGACAGAGCGCTGGAGCAGGCTGCCCAAAGAGATTGTGGAGTCTCCTCTGGAGACTCTCAAGACTCATCTGGATGTGTTCCTGTGTGACCTGCCCTGGGTGGTCCTGCTTTGGCCAAGGGGGTTGGACTGGATGATCTCCAGAGGTGCCCTCCAACCCCTACTGGTCTGTGTTCCTATGTTCTCTCTTTTTAAGGTAGCAGCATAAAGCTGCTGGGCACAGAGGTGCTTTTGTCTAGTCCCACCACTACAGAGGGTTGCCAACTGACTGTGGCGAGAAGGAAGATAGACAGAATCTTTTGGTGGTTAAAACCTGCACCCCCTTTTCTGCAGGGCTGCTCTCAGTCTCATCAGCCCCAGCCTGATTTTGAGGTTTGCCCTTAATCAGGTGCTGGACCTCACACTTTGCCTTATTGGACCTCATGAGATTCTCCTCAGCCACCTCTCCAACTTGTCCAGATCTGTTTGGCTGGCTCCCCTCCTTAATCACAGCACTCTCTTTTCTGGAGGCTTCTTGTCCTCACAGCTTACAGTAAAAAACAGGTTGAGAGCTTCTCCTCCCTTGGGTACAATTATTTTTCAGTGTAATGTCTTCATAGAAGAGCAAGAATGGAGCATGTCAGCTGCACCATCTGTCCCATCCATATCAGCTGTCATCCTGCTTCAGGCCACCTGTGTTAATAAGAGAGGATTTGCTTTTGCTTGTCAAAATACCTTCAACACTCCTGTGCTTTGTGACCACTTCCTTAAAAATAAGAAAGCCAAACTGGAGGGGGGATATAGCCAGTGGTGAATGGCAGTGCTGTGGTGGGGCTGTGTCTCCAGCTGGGCTTTAGGAACTTCCTTTAGTCACTGGCAATGATGACATCAGCTGGGAAAATGTGGAGTAAAAGCAGGAGCAAGAAGAGGTCTCAATCTGTAAACACTGCAGAGTGACAAGGAGAGATAACTGCTTAAGGCAGCAGGAGATAGTTCACTGAAGGCTTTAGGGGTCAAAATATGTCTTGAAATCTCTTCTGTGAAGCTGAGTTCAGACTGCTGGAGGAGAGCTAATAAGGAACACTGTGGAATCCTCTTCTGGAGCAGGATTGTTGGATAGAAACTTGTGTTGCCATAGGGGAGAGCTAATAAGGAACACTGTGGAATCCTCTTCTGGAGCAGGATTGTTGGATAGAAACTTGTGTTGCCATGAGGACAAAATGAATTGCTCTGTTATGAAAACATTTATTGCAAACAGATACAGTTAAACATAAAATAATAAATAAAGGCTCCTGCAGGTGCTCTGCTTTTCAAGATCAGGTGGCCAGGAGGGCCAACAGCATCCTGGCCTGGATCAGCAGTGGTGTGGCCAGCAGCAGTAGGGATTGTGCCCTGCTGAGGCCACACCTTGAGTACTGGCTTCAGTCAGGGTCCCTCCCAGAAGCACGTTCAGAGGCTGGAGCAGGTCCAGAGAAGGGCAACCAAGCTGGAGAACAGGGCTGGGGAGGAGCAGCTGTGGGAGCTGGGGGTGTGCAGTGTGGAGAAGAGGAGGCTGAGGGAGACCTCATTGCTGTCTGCAGCTCCCTGAGAGGAGGCTGCAGTGAGGTGGGGGTTGGGCTCTGCTTCCTAGAATCAGGTGACAGAAGGAGAAGCAATGGCCTGAAATTGTGCCAGGGGAGGGTTAGGTTGGATGTTAGGATCAATTTGTTTACTGCAGGAGTGGTCAGGGACTGGCACAGGCTGCCCAGGGAGGTGGCAGAGTCCCCATCCCTGGAGGTGTCCAGGAAAGGTGTGGCCATGGCACCTGGGGCCATGGTTTAGTGGCCTTGGTGGTGTTTTGCTGGTGGTTGGGCTGGATCATCTTGGAGGTCTTTTCCAACCCAAACAATTCCACAGGCTGCCATTTTGTGTCAGAGCAGCTCAGCCTGGCGCTTGCTGTCTGAGCTTGCTGGCTGCGTTAGCTCCTGGCAGGTCCCTGGCAAGTGGTGTTCATCATCTCGGCTGGAAAGCAGCTTCCATTATGTGGTGAGTTGCGTGCAGAGGGCAGGAAGTGAAGCATCCTTGCTTTTAAAGCACTTTTCATCTAACACTCATGTTCCCCAGGGGCTCCTGGGGCTGCTGAGCAGCCTCAGCATTTGGGCAGCTGTGTTCAGCAGGACTGCTGCCTGCCCTCCCCTTGGCCGAGGGGTTTTAGAGCAAGGTGACCACATCCAGGTCATGAAGAGCTGTCTGAAGGTGCTGAGGGGCTCGCAGTGGTGTAGCCCCCTCGGTGGAACTCGGTGCCTCGGTTAGGAGATCGTTTCTCTCCTCATACGTGGGCGCTCTCGTTGTTTGCTGCCCAGTGGATCTCCGTGGCAGACGTGCAGCTTGCAGCCCGGCTCTGCTCCCGCAGCCAGGCTGGCAGGCAGCAGTGCTGATGCTGCCGCCGGGGGACTGCTGAGCGTGGGCCATTTGAAGCCAGGACTGGCTGCCTGCTGTGGTCACAGTCAGCATAGTGGTGGTCTGGGGGCCAGGGTGACTTGCATGGGAGCTGGGGGCTGCTGAGGTCAGCCCGACCACTAAAATGTGTTACTTGGGGAAGCATTTAGGTTGGAAAAGACCTTCAGGATGGTGGAAGGAATGAAGCTTGGGGAGGGCAGATTGAGACTGGAGGTTAGGAAGACATTCTTGACAGTGAAGGTGGTGAGACATTGGAACAGGTTGCCCAGGGAAGCTGTGGATGTGTCCTCCCTGGAAGCATGATGCCTTGAGCAGCCTGAGCTAGCGGAGGTGTACCTGCCTATGGCAAGGGCTTGGAACTGGATGGTCTGGAAGGTCCCTTTGAGGCCAACCCTCGCTGTGATTCTGGCAGCAAACGTCCTTTGCCTTAGCCATCGTTAGTGCTGCGGACGTAGGGAGGCAGCTTCGAGTGACGTTCAGAAGGGTTCGTGCCTGTGTGTCGGACAGTTCGTGCTTGCTTTCGAAGCAGTCGGGGGCTGTGTTCGTTACATTGCCGCTTCTCCCCCTAGGAGACCCAGCGCCTGCTGGCGGAGCCTGTCCCCGGCATCAAGGCGGAGCCGGATGAGAGCAACGCGCGTTACTTCCATGTGGTCATTGCAGGGCCGCAGGATTCCCCCTTCGAGGGTGGGACATTTAAACTTGAACTATTCCTTCCTGAAGAATACCCCATGGCAGCTCCAAAAGTACGTTTCATGACCAAAATTTACCATCCTAACGTAGACAAGCTGGGAAGAATATGTTTAGATATTTTGAAAGGTAAGTGCTGCCTCCTCCTCTTTCTTTTGATCTTACCGAGTACAAGAAACTTGTGAATTGACCCTAAAGAGAGCTGTCCTTAAAGAATCCGTGGCTGCTGCTGCTGCTGCTTTAAGCGGGGAGAGGGAGGCTTGCTGTTTGTGTAGCTGATGGTGCCTCTGGTGTTTCACCCTGCTGTAAATGTCTCCTTAGATAAATGGTCCCCAGCCCTGCAGATCCGTACAGTTCTGCTATCAATCCAGGCTTTGTTAAGTGCTCCAAATCCAGATGATCCTCTAGCAAATGATGTAGCTGAGCAGTGGAAGACCAATGAAGCCCAAGCCATAGAAACAGGTGATGTATCTTGCACTACTTTTTCTTTCCCTCCCCTCCTTTTAGGAGGTAGCTAATTGGTAACAGTTACTGCATGCCGGCACAGCCCAGGTAACCTACACACATGCCTGCAGTGCTCTCTTGAGGTCCTAGAGACCCTGGAAGTCATAGAATGGTTTTGATTGGAAAAAGCCCTTTAAGGTCATCCAGTCCAACCATTCTCTGCCTCTGCCAAGGCTGCTGCTAAACCTTGTCCCTGAGCACCACAGCTCTGCCTCATCTAAGCACTTCCAGGGATGGGGAATTGGTCACCTCCCCAGGCAGCCTGTGCCAGCCTTTGGGAACCCTTTCAGTCAAGACATTTCTCCTAATATCCAACCTACAGCTCTCCTGGGGCAACTTGAGGCCATTTCCTCTTTCACATCCCTTGTTTGGAGGAGAGACAAACCCCCAGTTGGCTTCAGCCTCCTCCTGGGGAGCTGCAGAGAGCAATGAGGTCTCCTCTTCCCCAGTCTGAGCAATCTCATTTCCTTCAGCTGCTCCTCACCAGTTCTGTTCTCCAGACCCCTCACCAGCTTCATTGCCCCTCTCTGGACCTGTGCCAGCACCTCAGTAAGTCACTGCCCATGCCAGTGCTCAGTATATGACTACTTCTTACGTGCCTCTAAGAAAACAGAGATCTCAGAAACTGCCCTGAAGAAAAACCCAAACAGCAAATCAAACCAACCCAGGATCTCAGCAACTGCCCTGATAAAATGAACAACAAATCAAACCAAACAAAAAAACCTGAGAAACTGCCCTGAAAATAGAAAGGAACAAATCAACCTAAAATCAACAAATCAAACCAACCCAGGATCTCAGCAACTGCCCTAAAGAAAACCAAACCAAAATCAACAAATCAAACCAAAAAACCTGAGAAACTGCCCTGAAAATAAAAAGAAACAAATCAACCTAAAATCAACAAATCAAACCAACCCAGGATCTCAGAAACTGCCCTAAAAAAAGAAGCCCAAATTAAATCAACCCAAAATCTCAGAATCTGCCCTGAAAAAAAAAGAACAAAGCAAATCAAACAAAAAACTTGAGAAACTGCCCTGAAAAGAAAAAGAAACAAATCAAACCAACCCAGAATCTCAGAAACTGCCCTAAAGAAAACCAAACCAAAATCAACAAATCAAATCAAAACCCAAATCAAACAAAAATCCTGAGAAACTGCCCTGAAAAAAAGAAAACAAAAATCAACCCAGAATCTCAGAAACTGCCCTAAAAAAAACCCCATCAAATCAACCCAAAACCCTGAGAAACTGCCCTGAAAAAAACCCATATTAAATCAAACCAAAACCCAAATCAAATCAAACAAAAACCCTGAGAAGCTGCCCTGAAAAAAAGAAAACAACAAATCAAATCAACCCAGGATCTCAGAAACTGCCCTAAAAAAAAACCAAATTAAATCAACCCAAAATCTCAAACTGCCCTGGAAAAAAAGCCCAAATTAAATCAACCCAGGATCTCAGAAACTGCCCTGAAAAAAACCCATCAAATCAAACCAAAACCCTGAGAAACTGCCCTGAAAAAAACCCATATTAAATCAAACCAAAACCCAAATCAAATCAAAAACCCTGAGAAACTGCCCTGAAAAAAAACCAAAGCAACAAATCAAACCAACCTGAAGTCTCAGAAGCTGCCCTGAAAAAAAAGGAAAACCAAACCACAACCCAAATCAAATCAAAAACCCTGAGAAACTGCCCTGAAAAAAAAGCAAAGCAACAAATCAAACCAACCCAAAATCTCAGAAACTGCCCTGAAAAACAAACCAAAGCAAAGATCTCAGACTTGGCCCTGAAAAGAGGGAAGAGAACACCAAAAAGCCAAACAAACAGAGGCAGAAACTGCTCTGATAGAGCTCTGAATGTCAGAGAATGCCCTGGACAAACCAAACCGAGCTACTGAGCCCAGAACTGTGGGCAGTGCCCCTGTGCTCTGCCAGCTGCTGTGTCCCAGTGATCTTTCAGCACTGCAGGCTGCTTGAGCACTGCCAAATGCACCTTTGCCTAAACCTGTTTCCTCTTCCTTTGCAGCCAGAGCATGGACTAGGCTATATGCCATGAATAATATTTAAACCTGCTTTCAACATCAAGTGTGCATCACTTCTCCTCTTCTGCCAAGACCTCTTCCTTGTTTTTTGGGGTTTTGTTTTGATTTTCTTGGTTTTTTTGGTGTTTTGTTTGCATTTAATGGACACAGTCTTAGAAAACCATGAGAGAATAAAAGCCCAACCATCTCCAGTCCTTTGGTGATTAAATGCACATTAGCAACTCTGTGTCTTGTCCTAATTCACTGTTGTACCGCATGAGCAGAGGCTAGAAGCAGCATCTGGATTGTCGTGAAGTCGTTTGAAAGCAGCAGCAGCACATCTCTGCTTTTGACCAGTTTTGGTCTCCCTCCCCCCCTGCCCTTGGTCTCAGTATAAGCACTGTGAATGAAGGTAGGCAAGGGTTAGCTGCAGGGCTGTGTTTTAATTTCGTGGGCTCCTCCTCCCCCCCTTTTTCTTTTCATGGTGATGCTAATTGCCTTGGTAAAAGCAGCTAACCAGCTCTAGAATATTCCCTCTAGCCCAGTCTAACTTAGACGCTGTAGGTGGACAAGCTTCGTTGTCTGAACGCCCAGCTGGGAACGTGGCACCATCCATCACCCTCACTAATGACCTTGTGGTTCTGCTGTTGAGTGTAGAGAAACAAAGATCCCTCCAGGAAAAGCTTGTGAGCATTTTGTATGGCTTGTCTGGAAGCAAACCCTCCTGTACATCTTCTGTTTTAGTAAAGCACTCTTTTGTTATTCTACTCTGGCCTTTGTACAGTCTCTTTTTGCTGTCTCTCGCTTCTCTGCCGTGGCAGGCGCCAGAGGAGCAGAGGTGATGCCCTGACAGATCCAAGCCTCCAGAGGCAGAATGAGCAAGGTTTTAGTTCTCGGGGCTCTGCTGCTTTCTTGGTTAGTTGGTGTTAGTGGCTGACCTTCCCCTGGCCGAGCTGACAGGGCATTGTGTGTGCAGTGGCTCTTAGACACCAGTCTCTGCTGTGACCATTCTCACCAGCGTTTTAGCAGGCCCTGCTGTGCACTCCCGTGGAGCTCCTCAGACGCGGGAGGAGGCTGAGGGCGCTGACGATGGAGACCTGCACCGCTGCTCTCTGCTGCTCCTTGTGGGCTCTTAGGCTGCACACTTCTCTCCCTCCTTTAACCCCTGCCCTCTACTGACACAAACCACCGGTGTGTAGAAGCAGTTACCAGCAGCTTGTGTCCCATCTGATGTTTGCTTAACCACTTCCCACAGCCTCATACCTCTGGTTTTCTCTACAGCTCCTAGTAAGCTACTTGCTTGAGCGACTGCTCCGCTTCAATAGCGACAAAGCTGCTTTAGTGGAGGGAAGGGAAGTGATGGCAAAGCTTCCCTTTTCATCCTTGGTTTTTCTGTGTCTGCATCTTGTCTGGGAGTCCAGCATCTTCCCTGAGCACCTCTCTTTCTGCTTCCTTTTATTTTTTTTTTTTAGTCCTTGTTCTCTTTATTCCTCTCCCCTCAGAGAAACAAAAACAAAAGAGAGAGCAGAGGGGGGGAAAGGCTCAAAAAGCTTTTGTTGAGGCAAAGCTGAAGTGTGTGAGCTTGTAGTGGCTGCAGTAGGAGTGTTTAGTCAGGCAGCTCAGGAGTGATGGTTCTGTGGTCTGTTGGTTTTCTCCCTCTTCTACTTCAGTGTCATCTGAAATGTCTCTAGACTGTGGTGTATTTATTGTGCTCTAATGTAAGATGAAGAATATCTATTAAAACTACATTTTCCAACAGACAGTGCTCTCAGTGCTCACTAACTGCTCTTGTCCCTCCAGCTACTCTTTGTGACACACTTCAGGCTTGGGTCAGAACTCAGCTTTTTCACCAGAGTGAGCTACAGAAGAATCACAGCACGGGAGGGGGTGGAAGGGACCACTGGAGATCATCCAGAGCAGGCTCCTGCAGGGCAGGGCACACAGGAACACAGCCAGAAGGGTCTTGGAAGTCTCCAGAGAAGGAGACTCCACAACCTCTGTCAGCCTGCTCCAGGCCTCCAGCACCCTCCAGTGACAAAAGTTTCCCCTCCTGTTCCCCTGGCACCTCCTCTGCTCCAGCTTGCCCCCAGTGCCCCTTGTGCTGTCCTTGGCCATCCCTGAGCAGAGCCTGGCTCCAGCCCTGCACATCTTTATCACCAGAGATGAGGGCAGCCTCAGGCTCCTCTGCTCCCAGCTCCCTCTGCCTGTGCTCACAGGAGATGTTCACTGCCTGCAGCAGCTTCGGGGCTCTGTGCTGGACTCTCTCAAGCAGTTCCCTGAGGTCCTTCTTGAACCCAGAACTGGACACAATTCCAGATGTGGTCTCAGAGGGGCAGGAGAACCTCTCTAGACCTCACCTCAGCCCTTTTAATCCGGCCTAGGACATCCTTGGCTGTCTTGGGCACAAGGGCACACTGCTGGTTTGTGGGCAGCCTTTTGGCCACCAAGACCCCTGGGTCCCATTCCCCTGTGCTGCTCTCCAACATGTGAGTCCCCAACCTGTACTGGTCCATGGGGTTGTTCTTCCCCAGCTGCCAGGCTCTACCCTTGGCCTCTTCAGATTCCATTTAGTTCCCACCCATCCCTCCAGCCTGATGAGGCCTGTCTGAATGGCAGCACAGCCTCAGGGGTGTGAGCCACTGCTCCCAGTTTGGCGCCATCAGCAAAGTGCCTGGCAGTGCCCTCTGTGCCCTCAGCCAGGGCATTGGTGAATGTATTGGATAGTCCTGAGGCACTCCACAGGCTTGCAGCTGGAGCCTGCCCCACTGACCACAGCTCTGACTTCTCTCCTTCAAGCAGTCCACATCCATCTCACTGCTGTTGTCCAGAAGATGCTGCCTCATGCTGTCAGATGCCTTCCTGAGATCAAGATAAACCTCAGCCACTGCTCTACCATCATCTGCCCACCTGGAGATGTCCTCAGCAAAGGCTTGCAGGTTAGAATCATAGAATGCTTTAAGTTGGAAGGGACCTCAAAGCCGAGACAGTTCCAAGCCTCTGCCACAGGCAGGGACA
>WAAF01019970.1:85945-103657 GCA_013400475.1 Tricholaema leucomelas | reverse complement strand
AAACACCTTCCAGCACCTCAACATCTCTCTTGAGTTGAGGAGCCCAGAACTGGACACAGTACTCAAGGTGTGTCCTGACCAGTGTTGAGTACAACAATGAGACTTCCTCCACCAAACACAACGTTCTGGGCACTTAATGCCATGGTCTAGTTGACTGGACAGGGCTGGGTGATAGGTTGGACTGGATGATAGGAAGACTGGATGTGAAGAGGAAGTTGGTGAGCATGAGAGTGGTGAGAGCAAAGAATCAGGCAGGGTGGAAGAGAGCTCCAAGCTCAGCCAGCCCAACCTAGCACCCAGCCCTGCCCAACCAACCAGACCATGGCACTAAGTGCCCCAGCCAGGCTTGGCTTCAACACCTCCAGGCAATGTGACTCCACCACCTCCCTGGATCTTGGAGGTCTCTTCCAATCTGGTTGATTCTATGATTCTATGACTCCAAGTCAGCTGCTGGGGCAGCAGAAGCCTGTGGGTGAGCCCAGGATGAGCCCATCCCTTCTGCCTGGTTACAAAAGAGACAGCTGCCATCACAGATGTGATGCCAGATCCTCCAGCCTGGCAGGCTGGTGTCAGAGGGACATGAGGGCATTAACTCCATTTCCATTAGAAATAGCTTTTGGAGAGGTAATTCAATTCTTCATGCAAGACATCTCTGGCCTGGTGAGTCTCAGCAGAGCCCCAGGCAGAAGGAACCCAGCCTGCAGCCCTGGTCTTGCAGTGCTGGGGAGGAAGAACCTGCAAGCCCTCCCCTGTGGGCACGTTGAGTGCCTGGTAGTGAGGACATCCCAGCCCTGAGGGCTGCCACAGAGCTTCAGCATCTGAAAAATGCTGTTTTGTTGGTCTTGGTTGAGGTCTGTGTTGGTCTCAGGAGCAGGCTTCCAACTCCTGGGTCTCGACCACAGATGCTCCATCCAACATCATCTCGTGACCCACCAGTGACTGGAAACCTGGAGCCTGGTGGGAAGGTTGCAATTACCCTGGGCAGCAGCAGCAAAGGTCTCTCTTACAATCAGCTGCTAAGGTGATTCCTGGCAACCTCCAGCTGGAGGAAGAGAAACAGGAGGCCAAAGAGTCTCAGGAGGCCACTGCTGCAGGCCTTCTTGCCAAGGATTAACTCAACCAGTCAGATTCCGAGAGGAACCCTGTGCCCAGTGAGCTTCATCTGCCTTTTGCAGGGATAAAAAGAGGTGCCAAAAGCAGAGCTGTGCTTGAAATCTCTTTGTCTTGGTTGTTTTTTTTCTTTTAGCCTCCCTGCTGCCTCCCAATTTGCCTCTCCCAACCCTGCTCGACCCCTCCAGAATGTCATTTTGGGGGGGAGGAATCTCAGGTGCTCTAGGACTGGGCTTGAGGCTTCAGGTCCGTTCAAGAGGAGGTGGCAGGAGCTGGCAGGCAGCCAGGAGCTGCTCTTTTCTTTCCTCCTCTCTCTTTATTTTTTCCCTTTAACCTTCCCTCCACTATTTACAGTGTCCCCACAGCAGGGCAGCTACGAAGCATTCACCTTGGGGGGGACCTGCAAGGACACCCACCCCGGGCAGCCTGATCTAGCTGGAGGTGTCCCTGCTAATGGCAAGAGATGACCTCTGAGGGTCCCTTTTCTGTGCCAGGAGGGAGGGCAGCAGTTAGTTGTCAACTAGCTTGAAGCACACCCCCCAAAAAGCCAGGTGGGATGAGGGCATTTGCCAGTGGCTCATCGGTGGAGTGCGTTGCGTCCGTTCTCAGCTGCGTTCCTCAGATGCTTGTGGAAAAGCCCTGGGCTCTCCACCGTGGGCTGCTGGGCTTGTTTGCACAGGGTGTGCCTGCTGCTCTGCTCTGAGGAAAGCTACTTTTTCTCCCCAGTTTCCGTCTCCTGCATGGCAGCTGAGGGAGCAGGGAATTTCTTGAGGGCACAGAGCCATCACCAACCCAACCCCGCAAGCCTGGGCAGCCCCAGGATGAGGGTGATGGCTCCAGCCTGGCTGTGGTTGTTCATTTTCGTGGCTGCTCCTGCCAGAGTTTGTCTCCTCCATGGTCCTCCCTGCCCAACTTGGCCGTGGGCTGGTGCCAGGATCGATGAAAGCTTGAGGTGTCCATCGTAATGCAGGCGCCGACGGCATCCAGAGGGATTGGGCTTAGATGGTCTTCAGAGGTCCCTTCCAACCCCTACCATCCTGTCACCTCTGATCCAGACAGGCTGTGGCATCCCATTCCACCTCCCCATCCCTGAGCAGCCTGATCCAGTTGGGGCGCTTCCTGCGGACGGCAGGGGGGTTGGACAAGAAGACCCTCAAAGGTCCCTTCCAAGGCTTACCTGGGATCCAGACAGGCTGTGGCATCCCATTCCGCCTCCCCATCCCTGAGCAGCCTGATCCAGTTGGGGCGCTTCCTGCGGACGGCAGGGGGGTTGGACAAGAAGACCCTCAAAGGTCCCTTCCAAGGCTTACCTGGGATCCAGACAGGCTGTGGCATCCCATTCCACCTCCCCATCCCTGAGCAGCCCGATCCATTTGGATCTCTCCCTGCTGACTGCAGGGAGACTTGGACAAGAAGACCCTCAAAGGTCCCTTCCAAGGCCTACCTGGGATCCAGACAGGCTGTGGCATCTCATTCCACCTCCCCATCCCTAAGCAGCTTGATCCATTTGGAGCTCTCCCTGCTGACTGCAGGGAGACTTGGACAAGAAGACCCTCAAGGATCCCTCCCAACTGTTCCCTGATTCTATGACCCCACACCACACAGCCAAGCCCCAGCCCAACACTCTTCACCTCATGTTTGGGTGCCAGCTCTGGGGGAGGGGGGGTTCATAGCTCAAGGAGGTGGTGCACCAGCGTCTAAGTGATGTTCTTCACCTCAGAAACCCTTAGAAAGGAGGAAAGGGAACGATTTTGGAGGGCCAGTTGGCTTTGCAGGGGAAAGCATGGCCCAAGCCACCATCCCACGTAATGCCAGCAGCCCTGGGCTGTTTATGCATCCGCTTTTTCACACCCAGCACATCCCCCTCGGGGTTCCTCTCCTCATTGCTCTTTAATAGCCCTGCTCAGGAAGCGTCAAGGCTTGACCGCCAGGTTAATGAGTGCCGAAGCCGCCACCCCTTCAGCTGAGCCCAGGTGCCATGGGGACACCCTGTGCCCAGACACCTCCTCACCCTCAGGCAGTGCCACTCGGCCTCCAGCCAGCACGATCCACCTCTCGCTCCGTTCGGGAGCATCCCACCCCTGATAGGGTTGCTGGAAGCTCCCCCCCCCGCCCCGCTCTTATCAATACAGATGTTTGCCCGCCAGATGTTTTGCGTGGCAGCGCCTCCCCACCCGTGCAGCTGTCGCCTGCCTCCCTCTCCCCCAGCCCAGCTGTTTCTCCCCACGCCCCGTCCAGTTGTGACCCTTCTCCACTCCCCTCCGAGGGCCCTCCCGCAGGTGCCGGGGGGGGAGGGGGGGGATGGAGCTGGGCGGAGCGGGCGGCTCCGGGGCGGAGCGGGACCGGCGGCTGGCGGCAGCGGGGCCGGCTCCGAGCGTTGAACGGCGCCGAGGCTGCCCCGCTGCATCCCGCTGCCGGTAAGTGCTGCGTACGGGAAAGGAACGGGACCAGCCGAACCGGGCAGAAGGGGACTCACCAAGGGCAGAGTGAGCTGGGCAGGATGGGATCCAATGGGGCAGAGCGAATCGGGCAGGATGGGTCCCAGCAGGGGCAGAGCTGGCCGGGTAGGAAGGGAGCTAACAGGGGCAAAGCCAACCAAGCAGGATGGGACCCACTTGGGGCAGGGTGAGCTGGGCAGGATGGGACTCAATAGGGGCAGAGTGAGCCAGGCAGGATGGGACCCAAGAGGGGAAGAGTGAGCTGGGCAGGATGGGATCCAATGGGGCAGAGCGAATCGGGCAGGATGGGTCCCAGCAGGGGCAGAGCTAGCTGGGTAGGAAGGGAGCCAACAGGGGCAAAGCCAACCAAGCAGGATGAGACCCAGCAGAGACAGAGTGAGCTGGGCAGGATGGGACTCAGTAGGGGCAGAGTGAACTGGACAGGATGGAACCCACCAGGGGCAGAGCGAGCCAGGCAGGATGGGACCCAAGAGAGGCAGGACAAGCCGGGCAGGATGGGACCCGCCAGGGGCAGAGTGAGCCAGGCAGGATGAGACCCAATAGAGGCAGGGCGAGCTGGGCAGGATGGAACTCATCAGGGACAGAGACAGGCAGGATAGGACCCAACCAGGGCAGAGCATGCCGGGCAGGACAAGGCTCACCAAGGGCAAAGCAAACCCAGGCAGGATGAGACTCACCAGGGACAGAGTGAGCTGGGCAGGATAGGACCCACCAGGGGCAGACTGAACTGGCCAAGATGGGGCCCAATAGGGGCAGAGGGAAACAGGCAGGATAGGACTCAATAGGGGCAGAACAAACTGAGCAGGATGGGACCCACCAGAGGCAGAGTGAGTCAGGCAGGATGGGACACAACAGAGGCAGGGTGAACTGAGCAGGATGGGACACAACAGGGGCAGGGTGAGCTAGGCAGGGTAAGACCCAAGAGGAGGAGAGGGAGCTGAGCAGGATGGGACTCAGCAGGGGCAAAGCAAACCAGGCAGGATGGGACTCACCAGGGGCAGAGTGAACTGAGCAGGATGGGACCCACCAGGGGCAGACCGAACCAGGGAGGATGGGACCTGAGTGGGTCAGACCACACCAGGCAGGATAGGGCTGGTCTGGCAAGGGTGGGACTCAGCAGGGTCAGACAAACCAATCTGGATCAGACTCAGATTGAGCTGGGCAGGATGGGACCAGAAAGGGAACGGACTTGGGAGGATGAGAGCCACCAAGGTCAGACTGGACTGGGAAGAATGAGGCCCATTATGTTCAGAGCAAACCAGGCTGGATCAGATGCAACAGGGCCAGACTGGACTGTGAGGAGAGGACACGAGTGGGTCACAGCAAACCAGGCTGGATGGGAACCACTAGGATCAGAATGAACCAGGCAGGACTGGGCAGAATGGGACCTACTAGGGTCAGACTGAACCAGGCAGGATGGGACCTGAGAGGCTCAGACTGCACAGGGTATGATGTGGCTGGAGGGTACAGAATAAGACCACCAAGGGCAGGCCAAACCAGACAGGATGGGAACTAACAGAGTCAGAAGGGACTGGGCAGGAGGGAGCTGAACTTAGGCAGGACTGGGTCTGAGTGTGTCACACTAAACTGGGTCAGGAGAAAAGCTGAGGGTCAGAACAAACTAGGAAGGACCTGCATAGGTCAGGCCAAATGCAGCTGGATGCAGCCCAACAGGGTCAGACCATGCTGGGCAGGATGGGGCCAGAAAGGGAAGGGGAAGGGTTGGACTCAAGCGAGTGAGGCTGAAGCAGGCAGGGTTGGACGCAAGCAGATGAGATCTAAGTGGGCAGGATGGGGGAGAAGTGCAGAGGAAGGCATCAGCTGCAGAGAGCACTGGGGCAGATCTGGAGAGCACCAGGACATGGATTATGCTGCCTTGGCAGGCAGGGTGGATCTCTGCAGAGCCCTTCCAACCTCTGAGGTTCTGTGATTCAGCTTTGCAGTGCACCCAAAGACCCCCCCAGATCTGCTGGGCTTGGCTCTTAGGAAGCTTTGGCAGCTTCTATGGCCCAGCACAGCTTAAAATGCCACCAGGATCCCCAAGGCAGGGATGCTGTGGAGCCCAGAGAGGTGAGTTCAGCCCAGCTCCTCTGCTCTTACAGCAGCCTGGGGTGCTGCTGGGATGTGCCTCCATCTCCTGGGGCATCGGCCCCACGGCACCTGCAGTATCCTTGGTTCTGCTGCAGGCATCTCCTCTTGCCCAGGGTC
This sequence comes from Tricholaema leucomelas, assembly GCA_013400475.1. Lineage (NCBI taxonomy): Eukaryota > Metazoa > Chordata > Aves > Piciformes > Lybiidae > Tricholaema lacrymosa > Tricholaema leucomelas. The sequence continues at coordinate 97,880 of WAAF01019970.1, read as the reverse complement.
TCCAGGGTGGGTGGCAGAAGCCTGACCTCAGCTCTATGCATCTTTCTGTCCGTGTGTTTGGGCACAAACACACCTCGTGGGGATGGGCACCAGGAGAGACACAGCCAGAAGGAGGCTGGGGGGGAAGGGAAAGGAGCTGCCCTGGCACCACACTGATGGGCACCAAGAGGAATCCATCACCAACTGAGACTTGCACGGGGGAAAAGAGGGTGCCCATGGTGCAGGGGTGCCCTGTAGGTTGGAGTCACCCTGATCTGAGCAGCTTGAGGGTGCCTGAGGAGGAACAAGAGGGCTGAGAAAGGGAAGTGCTTGCAAACCAGCCACATGCAGGATGGCTTCCTCCCTTGGAGACTTTCCTGCTTGCTTTCTCCTGCCCTGGCAGGAGACCACGGGGGGCACATCTTGGTGGCTTTGCTGGGATGCTGGAGGAGGAAGTGAAAGCTGCAGCTCAGCAGATTCCAAAGGGGCATGAAGAGGAGATGCTCTCACCCTGCATGTCACTTGGCTGCAGCCACGAAATCCCTGTCCCCAGTCACCACCAGGCTGCCCCCCAAACATCTTTGGGTGTCCATGGACATGCCCCAGGTGCCTCAGTGTGGTTGAGCACCAAGGCTTGGGTGTTCCCAGGGAAATCTCCACTTCTCATCACCTGATGCCTTCCTCTGCAGTTCTCCCCCATCCTGCCCACTTAGATCTCATCTGCTTGAGTCCAACCCTGCCTGCTTCAGCCTCACTCGCTTGAGTCCAACCCTTCCCTTTCTGGCCCCATCCTGCCCAGCATGGTCTGACCCTGTTGGGCTGCATCCAGTATTGCAGCTGTGGTCTCAGCAGGGCAGAGCAGAGAGGGAGCAGAACCTCCCCAGCCCTGCTGCCCACACTTCTCCTGCTGCCCCCCAGGCTGCCATTGGCTCTCTTGGCCACAAGGGCACACTGCTGGCCCATGCAGCACTTGCTGCCCACCAGCACTCCAAGCTCTCCTCCTGTCCAGGGAGCTGCTCTCCAGCTCCAAGGACAACCTCTCATTTAGGAGATGAGCTGAAAGGTCTCAGCTTGGTGCTGGAGTCTGCCACCTTTGCAGCACCTTCCAGCACTGCTTACCCCTATAGTCCCCACATTGACTGGGTGAGGTTTCCACTCCCATTCGATGTTGCTGGTGGTAGAGCAGAAGATCCCTCCCCAGATCCTGCTCCTCTGCTCCTGACGCCTGCTGTGCAGTGCCATGTGGTGCCCATGGTGCAATGCCATACAGAATCATGCTGTGCAATCACCTGTGGTGCCCATGCTGCAGTGCCATTCAGAACTGTGCCATGCATAAAGGTAGAGGTTGGAGGGGACCTCTGGAGATCATCCAGTCCAAAGGGCTCACCCTGCTGGGCAGTGCCATGTGGTGCCCATTGTGCCATACTCTGCTGTGCCGTGCCCACTCTACCATGCAGTGCCAAGCAACGCCCACAGTGCCATGTCCTGCTGTTGCCACTCTCCCATGCCATGCAACATGGTGTCCACAGTGGCATGCCATGCAGTGCAGTGCCCAATCTGCCTTGCAGTACCATATAGTGCCCATGGTAGCATGGCATCCAGCACCCACCTTGCCATGCAATGCCATGCAGAACAGCTGGTGCTGTTGCAGTGGTGCCCACAGTGCTTTGGCTTGCAGTGCTCACCCTGCTTTGCTGTGCCATGCAGTGCCATGCCAGGAGCACAGTTCCCATCCTGCCACCATGCCATGTGATGCCCATGGTGCCATGCCAGGCAGCACAATGCCCACCCTGCCACCCAAGTTTCTGTTCCACATTGCCCCTGAGCACTGTCGTTGGGTGGAAAGGGGAAGCATTGCTCAACAGGGTGAGCACAGCACCCTGGGGACCCAGAAGTGCCCATGTGCTGGGCAGAGCAGCAGGTCCCTGCACCCTGTGGCACCTCCTGGCATCCTCTGATACCCTGTGGCACCCCAGGAGGTAAGACACCCTCCTTGGTCCCCCAACACCCCTCTTGCCACCTTGTCCCTAATATCACAGTGAGGTTCCTGTGAGCACACACGGATGGCAGAGGTGCCCGTGGGTGCCCAGAGTGGGTGCTGAGTGGATGCTCCCCCAGTTTTGGGTCCTGGTGGAGGTTTGGGGCAGGTCCCAGGGGATAGGGCAGGTCGCAGCCCTGAGACACATAATGGCTTGGGGATGACTGAGGAGAGTGGTGGCACTGCAGGGAGCTGGGTGGCAGTGGGTGCGGTGGGGCACAGTGAGGTGACAGGGGACTCAGTGGGGTGTCAGTGGGCTCAGTGGGGTGCTGGGGGGGGGGGAGGGTAGGAGGACATGTGGCAGCAGGGGCAGTTGGGGTGGGAGATGATCTACAAGCCCAGAGCACCCCTAAAAAAATGGAGGAGCTTTGTGTGTGTCCCCAACCCTCTCCCCAAGCCTGACCCTGGGGTTGGATCCCCAGAGGTCCAAACTGGGCCCACCACAGTGTTGTGAACTAACAAGGTGAACCCTGGACTTCTGTGTCCCCCACCATGGTCCCCTCTGCCCCATGCCCTCAGCCAGAGCTGGGCCACTTCTCTCCCTGCCTCAGTTTCCCTTTCAAACTGGTGTGGGGACAGTGACCACCCCACTGCTTGGCAGGCTCATTCCTAGCACCAGGACAGGGTGGGGGGTAGTGGGTGATAGTCCCACAGCCACAGCAGACAGGTCTCCAGCCATGAAGGAAGCAGGAGGGGGAAGGAGAGATCCTTCTGCCCACACTTCCAAGCTGCTGCAATCCAGGAGCCTGAAGCACCCAGGGGTGGCATGGGGAAGGATCCAGCCAAGTGCATCTGCAAAAGTGTGGGCAGCAGGGCTGGGGAGGTTCTGCTCCCCCTCTGCTCTGCCCTGCTGAGACCACAGCTGCAATACTGTGTCCAGTTTGGGGCTCCCCAGGGCAGGAGGGACAGGGACCTGCTGCAGAGAGTCCAGCAGAGAGCCAGGAGGGTGAGTGGGGGACTTGAGCATCTGCCCTGTGCAGAGAGCCTGAGAGCCCTGGGGCTGTTTAGGCTGCAGGAGAGAAGGCTGAGAGGAGATCTGCTCAAGGTCTCTCCCTAGCTGAGGGGTGGGGGTCAAGTGGAGGGGGCCAAGCTCTTTTGGGGGGTGCAGAGCAAGAAGCCAAGCAGCAATGGATGCAAAGTGGAAGAGAGAAGGTTTCATCTGCACAGGAGGAGAAACTTGTTTGGTGTGAGGGTGGCAGAGCCCTGGAGCAGGCTGCCCAGAGAGGTTGTGGAGTCTCCTTCTCTGGAGCCTTTCCAAGCCCACCTGGATGCATTCCTGTGTGGACTCCCCCGGGGGATGCTGCTTTGGCAGGGGCTTGGACTGGCTGCTCTCCGGAGGTCCTTTCCAACCTCTCAGGCTCTGTGATCCTGTGACACAGCTGGGGTTCAGGGGTCTCTTTGTGCTGTAGGACCACATCTTGCACAGTCCTACAAGCCTCTAAGACAAGCTGATGCCCTCTTGCCCAGCCCAGAGCAGCCCACAGACCACACAGATGGGCTCTCACAGCCCACAGACCCCAAAACCTCCGGGAGCAGAGTGTCACCAGTGCTGGTTCCCGGCTGAAAGCAGCCACAAACCCTCAGTGAGTTGTGCTAGAGTCCAGGTCCTGAAACTCCAGAGGCCACCACGCCGGGGACTGGCTGCAGGGCTTTGGCACCCCCTGCAGAGGAGCAGTAATCATAGAATCATAGAATGGGCTGGGTTGGGAGGGACCTCCAAAGCTCATCCAATCCAACACCCCACCCCCACCCCCCCGCACTCAGCAGGGACATCCTCAGCTAGAGCAGGTTGCCCACAGCCCTCTCCAGCCTCCCCCTCAAGATCTCCAGGGATGGAGCCACAACCACCTCCCTGGGCAACCTGTTGCAGTGTTCCAGCACCCTCCTGGTGCAGAACTTGTTCCTCACATCCAAGCTCAACCTGCTCTGCTCTACTTTGAAGTCATTGCCCTCATCCAACCTTGCCTTGAACACCTCCTGGGCAACCTGTGCCAGTCTCACCACCCTCACTGCCAAGAACTTTCTAACATCCAGTTTCAATCTCCCCTCTGCCTGTTCAGACCCATTCCTCCTCCTCCTCTCATTACCAGACCTTGTCAATAGTCTCTCCCCAGCCCTCCTGTAGCCCCCTTCAGATCCTGGAAGGTCACTCCAAGGTATCCTGGAAGCCTTCTCTTCTCCAAGCTGAAGAGCCCCAACTCTCATAGCCTGCCCTCATAGGAAGGGGCTGCAAACACTGCTCCCCCCTTCCAGGCCACATGTGACACCCTGCAGCCAAGCCACCAACCCTGCTAGAATCAAGCAGGTTGGAAGAGACCTCCAAGATCATCCAGTCCAANGCCTCATCTATCTCACTTTGCCATCGGCAGATGCTGCTGAGAGGCTACAGCGACAGGAGGGACCACAGCACCATGGAGAACCTGACAGCCCTGCTGAGCACCAGGAGGAACTCCTGCACCTTCCACGAGGAGTTCAAGCACGTCCTGCTGCCCCTGGTCTACTCGGTGGTGTTCCTGGTGGGGCTGCCCTTGAACGCTGTGGTCATCGGGCAGATCTGGGTGGCGCGGAAGGCCCTGAGCCGCACCATGATCTACATGTTGAACCTGGCCACGGCTGACCTGCTCTACGTCTGCTCCCTCCCGCTCCTCATCTACAACTACTCCCAAAAGGATTATTGGCCCTTCGGGGACTTCACCTGCAGGTTCGTCCGCTTCCAGTTCTACACCAACCTCCACGGCAGCATCCTCTTCCTCACCTGCATCAGCGTCCAGCGCTACCTGGGCATCTGCCACCCCCTGGCTTCGTGGCACAAGAAGAAGAGCAAGAAGCTGACCTGGCTGGTGTGCGGGGCCGTCTGGCTCGTCGTGGTCGCCCAGTGCCTGCCCACCTTCGTCTTCGCCTCCACCGGCACCCAGCGCAACCGCACCGTCTGCTACGACCTGAGCCCCCCGGACGGCTCCGCCGCCTACTTCCCCTATGGCATCACCCTCACCGTCACCGGCTTCCTGCTGCCCTTCGCCGCCATCCTGGCCTGCTACTGCAGCATGGCGCGGATCCTGTGCCAGCGGGACGAGCTGATGGGCCTGGCGGTGCACAAGAGGAAGGACAAGGCCGTGCGGATGATCATCATGGTGGTCATCGTCTTCTCCATCAGCTTCTTCCCCTTCCACCTCACCAAGACCATCTACCTGATGGTGCGCTCCTCGCCCGGCGTGCCCTGCCCGGCCCTGCAGGCCTTCGCCATCGCCTACAAGTGCACGCGGCCCTTTGCCAGCATGAACAGCGTCCTGGACCCCATCCTCTTCTACTTCACCCAGCGCAAGTTCCGCGAGAGCACTCGCTACCTCCTCGACAAGGTCAGCTCCAAGTGGAGGAACGACCACTGCGTCACCTACGGCTCCTAGCGGACCGCCGGCAGCCACCTCGCTCTCGCCGGGGCCAGGCGCAGAGCAGTTTGCCCTCGGAGCTTGGCGCAGCGGAGATGGTTTTGCGCCGGAGGGCAGGAGGACAGCGGCTGCCAAGCTCGCAGCACTTTCAGCCCTCCAGCCTGCAGCAGCACTTCCAGCCCTCAGCTCACAGCACTTTCAGTGCTCCAGCCCGCGGCGACACGGTGGGAACCCCACCCAGTGCTCGCTCCCTCTGGCTTGGCTGCTCGGTTGGAGCAGCTCAGGACCATATTTCGTTGGTGGTCAAGCCACCAGTGCAATGGTGGAACATTGGAGAACATGGTGGGACTATGAAGGACGCGGTGGGACCGTGAAGGACTCGGTCCCTGAGTCAGTTTGAGCAGCTTAGGACTATGTTTTGTTGGTGTTCGAACCGCCAACGCAATGGTGGGATCCTGGAGAACATGGTGGGAGCATGGAAGACAATGTGGGACCATGGGGGACAAGGTGGGACCATGGAGGACAAGGTGGGACCATGGAGGACTCAGTCCCTGGCTCAATTTGAGCAGCTCAGGACCATATTTCATTGGTGGTCAAGCCATCAACACAATGGTGGGACACTGGAGAACATGGTGTGACCACAGAGGACAAGGTGGGACCAGGGAGGACTCAGTCCCTGAGTCAGTTTGAGCAGCTCAGGACCATATTTCATTGGTGGTCAAGCCACCAACACAATGGTGGGACCCTGGAGAACATGGTGGGACCATGAAGGACAAGGTGGGACCCTGGGGGACTTGGTCCCTGGCTTAGTTTGAGCAGCTTAGGACCATATTTGGTTGGTGGTCAAGTCACCAACACAGTGGTGGGACCTTGGAGAATATGTTGGGACCATGAAGGATGAGGTGGGACAAAGACCCTGATTCCAGTGGACAGTTTCTTTCCCTCCTCATGTAAGGGTTCCCTGATGGGACTGCTTGAAGGCTGGGGAGGGTTTATTCAGTTCATACCTGTCTGGAGAACCCATGCCATGGGGCTACTCAGTGTCCTTGGCCATGGCACCAACCCATGCCATGGGGCTACTCAGTGTCCTTGGCCATGGCACCCACCCATGCCACCAAGATACTTGGTGTCTTTGGCCATGGCACCAACCCATGCCACTGAACTACTCATTGTCCTTGGCTATGGCACCAACCCATGCCACTGAGATACTCAGTGTCCTTGGCCATGCTACCACATGTCCTACTCTTGACTTGGACTTTTGACCACCGCCATGTGGGGTTGTGACTTGAGCTTTGCTTCCTGCAGCCTCCATGGAGATGCTGTTCCCTCCCAGCAAGGAGGGACTCACTTTGGTGGTGGGAATGGATGTGCCACTAAGCACTCTGGAGTCTTCTTTACCATACAGGATGTGTAGAGCAAACCTCCCCACCTTGTTCAGGTGGATACAGACAGACATATGCACCTGCTACATACTGAGACCTCTGATAGACCCAAGTAGGAGAAGGTTGGTAGATCACAGAAGATCTTCTCCACCTTGAACACCTTGCAAGTATCAATGCCTTGGATGGATGGATGGTAAAGAACCATGGAATGATTTGGGTTGGAAAGGATCTTGCAAGGTCATCCAGTCCAACCTCTCTGCAGTCAGCAGGGACATCTTCAGCTACAACAGGTTGCTCAAAGCCCCAAACAACCTGACCTGGGATGGTGCCAGCCATGGGGCATCTACCACCTCTCTGGGTAAGCTGGGACAGGCTCTCACCACCCTCAACATAAAATATTTCTTCCTTCTAAACCAGTCTGAATCTCCATTTCTTAGCTTCAAACCATCACCCCTTGTGCTGTCACAACAGCCCCTGATAAAAAGTCTGGGCCCAGCTTTATTCTCAGCAACCTCCCAGCCCTGCAAGGCCACCACAAGCTCTCCCTGGAGCCTTCTCCTCTCCAGGCTGCACACCCCCAACTCTCCCAGCCTGACCTCCCAGCAGAGCCCTTCCAGCCCTCCCAGCATGGCTCTGGCCTCCTCTGGCCCTGCTCCAGCAGCTCCCTGCCTGTGCTGTGCTGAGCACTCCAGAGCTGCCCCAGCACTGCAGGGGAGGTCTCAGCAGAGCAGAGCAGAGCAGAGGAGTAGAATCCCCTCCCTGCCCCTGCTGCCCACACTGCTGGGGATCAGCCCAGGACAGTGGCTTTTCACCCTTCATCACCCCCAAGTCCTTCTTCACAGGGCTGCTCTCCAGCCCTTCATCCCCTTACCTGGATTGATACCATGGACTGACCCAATCCATATGGAGGACCTTGCACCTGGCCTTGTTCAACCTCCTGAGGTTCACCTGGAGGCAATTCTCCAGGGTCGTGTGGGTGGATCCTGTTCCTCAGGTGTGTCAAATTAACCTCTTCTCTTAGAATCATAGAATCAAGCAGTTTGGAAGAGACCTCCAGGCTCATCCAGTCCAACCTAGCACCCAGCCCTATCCAATCCACCAGAGCATGGCACTAAGTGCCCCATCCAGGTTTCTCTTGAACACCTCCAGGGAAAGCACTGCTCAGGCCAGCCCTGGAGTGCTGTGTCCAGCTGTGGGCTCCTGAATTGCAGAGAGATGTTGAGGTGCTGGAAGGTGTTGAGAGAAGGGCAGCAAGGCTGGGGAGGGGCCTGGAGCACAGCCCTGTGAGGAGAGGCTGAGGGAGCTGGGGGTGTGCAGCCTGCAGCAGAGGAGGCTCAGGGCAGAGCTGATTGCTGTCTGCAGCTGCCTGCAGGGAGGCTGTAGCCAGCTGGGGTTGGGCTCTGCTGCCAGGCAAGCAGCAAAGGAAAAAGGAGAAACAGCCTCAAGTTGTGCCAGGGCAGGTCTAGGCTGGATGTGAGGAGGAAGTTGTTGGCAGAGAGAGTGATTGGCATTGGAATGGGCTGCCCAGGGAGGTGGTGGAGTGGCTGTGCCTGGAGGTGTTGAAGCCAAGCCTGGCTGGGGCACTTAGTGCCATGGTCTGGTTGGTTGGGCAGGGCTGGGTGCTGGGTTGGGCTGGCTGAGCTTGGAGCTCTCTTCCAACCTGCCTGATTTTCTGACTCTAAGGAGGATGCCCAGGGTGGTCATCGACCCCTGGATGATGCTTAAAGATCATGGCAGATTGGAACGGAGAGGGACCTTGGTTAACTCAAACCACCTGGTTTTGCCCTGTCCTGATGGGGAGGACCATGCATGGTGACAGTGACTTTAGGCTGAGGCTCAGCATGTGGTGGAGGACCCAAAGGCAGCCTTGGGCTTTCCCTTGGCTGGAGCTCATCAGCATCAAGAACTCCTTGGATGTCTTTTTGGGGTGGGTAGAATATTCGACGGGCTGTGAGAGTGGCTGCCTGGGGGACAACCCCAGCTCGGTGTCCCCAGTTCTTGCCAGACAAAGGGAAGGTGGCAGGGTGGGAGACACCAGGACCACACCGTCCAGACCCAGGAGAGGGCGCAAAGTATTTAGCTTTGGATGGCAGCAGCTGGGGCTCGCCAGGCTCCAGGGGGGGATGGACGAGCGCTGCTCTGTCGCAGACTCACAGAATGGGCTGGATTGGAAGGGAATTCAAAAGCTCATCCAGTCCAACCCCCTCTGCAGTCAGCAGGGACATCACAGGGGTTGGAAGGGACCCGAAGAGATCATCGACTCCAACTCCCCCCCTGCCAGAGTAGGACCATACAAATGAACACATCCAGACATCCTCAACTGGCTGGAGAGCAGCCCTGAGCAGAGGGACTTGGGGGTGCTGCTGGAGGAGAAGCTCAGCAGGAGCCAGCAGTGTGCACTTGCAGCCCAGAAAGCCAAGCAGAGCCTGGGCTGCAGCAGCAGAAGTGTGGCCAGCAGGGCCAGGGAGGGGATTCTGCCCCTCTGCTCTGCTCTGCTGAGACCCCACCTGGAGTAGTGCATCCAGCTCTGGAGCCCCTGGGACAAGAGGGCTGTGGAGATGCTGGNGGTGGTTGAGGCCCCATGGCTGGAGGTGTTTCAGGCCAGGCTGGCTGAGGCTGTGTGCAGCCTGCTCTAGGGTAGGGTGTCCCTGGGCATGGCAGGGGGGTTGGCACTGGCTGCTCCTTGTGCTCCCTTCCAGCCCTGCCTGATTCTATGATTACCTGCCAGGGTGAGTGCCTCTGAAAGCATCACTGAAGGCACTTTTTAAGTCCTAAAAAAAGCATTTCTGGGGGTGTTGTATTTTTTTCTTACATCACCACCAGATTTCATTTGGTTTGTGCCCCTGGGACAAAGCCAAAGCTATCCTTTATGTGGCTGAGACACCTCTCCAGCCCTTTCCATGCTGCCAAAGCTCCAACCTTCTACCTACTTCATTTTTCACAGCCCTGCTGATAAATCTTCCCTCTTGGGGAGGGGAGTAAAAAAAAAACCAACAACAAACCCACAACAACCAACCAACAAACCCAGGGAAAAAATAAAAGGAAGGAGGTTATGGGTTGGAAATAGCAAGTGCTGACAAGAGATGCTAAAATCCCACAAGGAAGTCTGTTGGCGCAGGCAGAGTGGCACAGGAGCTCTTGGCAAGTTGGGAAGAAGGTGGTTTGGTCTTCCTGGAGATGAGGTACAAAGCAAGGGCTGGAGAAATCCAGAGGAAAAGGGAAGGATCTCATGCTGGGATCCAAATATCTGCTGATGCATCCTGTTCTCCCCTTTGAAAATGAAATGAAAGTCCAGGGAGATGGGGAGAAGGGGATGAAGGATGTGGTGGGGGGGAGATGAAGGTTGTGGGGGGGAGATGAAGGATGTGGGGGGAGATAGAGGGAAGAGGATGATGGATGTGGGGGGAGATAGAGGGAAGAAGATGAAGGATGGGGGTGGTGAAGGATGTGGATGGGGTGAAGGATGTCGAGGAGAATGAAGGGTATGGGGGAAAACAGAGGGAAGAAGGTGAAGGATGTGGGGGGTGATAGAGGGAAGAGGATGAAGGAGGTAGGGGGTGATAGAGGAAAGAGGATTAAGAAGGTGGGGAGAGACAGAGAGAAGAGGATGAAGGATATAGGGGGAGATAAAGGAAGAGGATGAAATATGTGGGAGGGATGAAGGATGCTGAGGAGAATGAAGGATGTGAAGGGAGATAGAGGGAAGAGGATGAAGGATATGGGGGGAAATACAGGGAAGAGGATGAAGGATGTGGGAGGGATGAAGGATGCCGAGGAGGATGAAGGATGTGAGGGAAGATAGAGGGAAGAGGATGAAGGATATGAGGGGGAATAGAGGGAAGAGAGGGTTGAAGGTCGCAAGAAGAGTTGGAAAGTCGAGGTTGAAGGATGGGGGGGAGATGAAGGGAAGAGGATGAAGGATGGGGTTGACGAAGCACACAGAGGGAAAGGGATGAAGGATACAGGGAGAAGGGTGAAGGAGGTGGAGTATATGAAGGATGTGGAGGGGAATGAAGGATGTGTGGGGAGGTAGAGTGAAGGGAAGGATGAAGATTGCAGGAAGAGATGGAAGCTAAGTGATGAAGGATGTTGGGGGAGATGGAGGGAAGAGATTGGAGGATGGTGGGAGGGATGAAGGATGTGGGGAGAAATGGAGGGAAGGGGATGAAGGATAGGGAGAGTGTCAAGGACAAAAGGGGATGAAGATATTGCAGGAAGTTAGGGAGATGGAGGGAAAGGGAGGAAGGATGTGGGGAGAGTGATGAGGGGTGTTATGGATGCAGGGAGGGATGAAAAATGGGGGGGAGGGTAAAGGGAGGGTAAAGGATAGAGGGGGAGGATGAAAGGTTTGAGGAGGGTTGAAGGATGTGGGGAGAGCACAAAGGGTGGGGGGTGAGAGATGAGGGAAGTGAAGCATGGGGAGGGTAAAGATGAGGAGGACTGAAGGATGAGGAGGTGGTAAAACATGAGGGGGGGTGAACGATGGGGAGGGGTGAAGGGTGGAGAGGGTAAAGATGAGGGGGTAAAGATAAGGGCGGTGGGAAAGATAAGGGAGGCTAAAATATGAGGGGAGTTGAAGGATGAGAGGGTAAAAGTTGAGAGGGGTAGAGCTGAGGGGGCAAAGATGAGGAAGGGTGAGGGAAAAGTGGGAATCTAAAATATGAGAGGGGGCTGAAGGATAAGGAAGGATGGAGAATAGGGGGGGTGAAGGATAAGGGGGGGTTAAAAATGAGGAGGACTGAAAGGATGAGAGGAGGGGTGGAGAATGAGAAGGTTAAAAGACGAGGGAGGTGTAGATGGGGGAGACGTGAAAGATCAGGAAGGGGTAAAAGACAAGCGGGGCTGAAGGATAAAGAGGGGGTCAAAGATGAAGGGGGGCAGAAGGATGAGGAAAGGAGTAAAGGGTGCTTGGGGGGGGGGAGTGCAGAAGGATAAAGAGGGGGTCAAAGATGAAGGGGGGCAGAAGGATGAGGGAAGGAGTAAAGGATGCCAGGGGGGCGGTGGGTGCGGAGTCCTCCTGCTTGGCTTCTTCTTCCACCTCCTTCCCCTCCCCTCAAAACAAAAAAATCAAACCCCAACCCCAAACAACCAAGCGAAAAAAAATTAAAGCGGAGAATTAATTAAATAACTTAAAAGTCAAGCACAACCCC
>WAAF01019970.1:65832-85893 GCA_013400475.1 Tricholaema leucomelas | reverse complement strand
GGCGGCGGCGGCGGCGGTGGTGGGGCTAGGGGGGGGCAGACAATGGCGGAGGGGGGCAGCGATCGGGGAGTAACGGCGGGTCGGTGGTTGTTGCCCGCCTCTTCCCCGCCTTCCTCCTCCTCCTTCTCCTCCTCCTCCTCCTCCTTCTTCTTCCCGGGTAGGAAAGTTTCGGCGGAGCAAGCCCCGGGCCGGGTTTTTAGCAGCCTGGCTCCATCGGTACGGCAACTTTCGCTTCGTTTTAGCGAACCGGAGCCAACGGGCCCGGTTCATGCCGGGGTTCAATCATCGTCTCCGTTTTTACCGTCGCCACCGTCGTTGTCATCGCCGTCGCCGTCGTCGCCGGGCCCGGGGTTAAACGAGGAGCCACCGCCTTGGCCCAGCGTCCCGGCGATGCGGAAACTCTTCGGCGAAAGCTGCCGCCAACCTACCGGGGGTGGAGGTGGAACCAGTAATGGTGGTGGGGCAACGACCGGGATGGGAAACGGGAACGGGCTTGGAAGCGGAGGAACTGGCAACGGAAGAGTTCCTCCACCTCCTCCACCCCGCAGCCGTGTCCCGCACCCGGTTCTTCTTCGTTCTCCCCGCGGAGCTCCGCCGGAGCCCGGCCCGCATTCCTGGCATAACTCGACTCGACCGCAACCACCCTCCTCCTCCTCCCCATCACCCCGCGCCAACAACGGAGAGGACGAAGCAGCAGCATCCCGCTCTCCCCGCGCCTCGTCGGGCAGCGAGGGCGAAGGGCAAAGCGGCGTCCCCCGGCACCGCGCCGCCCGCAAGAAGAAGAAGGAGAGCGGTGGTTGGGAGAGCCCGGCGGGTGATGGTGGTGGCGGTGAGGCTGAAGGCTGCGGAAGGGTGGTCCCACCTCGTCATCCTTTACCCGTGGTTGCCCGGGTCTCCAAGGTGAACATCCTGCCTTTCGGCAGCCCCAGCGGGTCGCGGAGCGGCAGTCGTTATTCCAGCACGGAGACGCTGAAGGAAGAGGAGCAGTTTGGCACTTGTTGGCCCAGCCAAGGGCGGACTCTCCAGGCGGGTTTTGGTGTCTATCGGTCGCCCAGTTTTGGGGCGAGCGATGGCCTGGTGTGGGGACAGCCGGCGGTCCGTGCCCGTCCCAAGCTGCCTCAGGGCACAGCCAAGACGAAACCGGACTTTGAGAGCGAGGGCCTGCAGCAGTCGGGGCTAGAAGGGGAGAGGGCCAAGCACCGCAAGTCCTTGTCCAACCCCGACATAGCCACCGAGACCCTGACGCTCCTCAGCTTCCTCAAATCGGACCTCTCGGAGCTGAAGGTGAAGAAGAAAGGGGTGAGGATGGGCCTTGACGCGGGCTCCGACGGCTGCTCCAGCATCTCCAGCCCTTCAGCGGGCAGCCACGGTGCCGCTCAGCCCCCCAGCCGCTGGGCGCCCGGCGAGCGGCCGACGCTGAAGGACCTGACGGCCACTTTGCGTCGTGCCAAGTCCTTCACCTGCTCGGACAAGTCGGGCACACGTCGGCTGTTCCTGCAGAGCACCATGAAGCAGAGCTCCTCCGAGCTTCTCCTGGCCACCACTGATGGCCAGGACCGAGTGGCTCCAGATGAGGGACAGAGGGGGGACGAGGATCTTCTCCCCATGGTCATCCAGGACCAGTACATCCAGGAGGCAAGGCAGGTCTTTGAGAAGATCAGCAGGATGGGTTCCCAGCAGGATTATGGCTTCGCGGTTGAGCAGAAGGACAGTGGAGGTGTGGAGGGCGCCGAGGTGGCGGCACCGGTAGGGACGACGGACGTGACCCTTCGGGGACGGGCGGAGAGCACTCAGCGCTTGAAGGCAGAGGAGCTGGAGGAGAACCTTGCTTGTAGGAAATCCATGGAGGAGCTATCGGGTCACGACTCCAACGTGACGGACGAGGGCATCGTCACGGAGCTGGAACCCACAGGGGTGCCCTTCCAGGACCTGCATGGAGCTGTGGATGCCTGGACGCTGCCCAGTGCTGGGTCGTTGGCTGGTGACACCGAAACACCGCTGCCCGCTCACCCGCCGGTGGCGATTGAAGACCTCCCAGCTGGCAAACACGAGACACCGAGCACGCCTGGCAGCTTGCGGCGTCGACGTAAGTTCCCTTCGTCAGGTGCCAGTGGGATGGAAGGTGGCAGCGAGGGTGGCACCGAACCCTACCGCTCCCTGAGCGACCCCATGCCCCACCGGAGACACTCGGTGGCGGAGGAGGCCAAGAATTTCTCCGTCGACAGCAACCTGCTGGGCTCGCTGAGCACTAAGGTGGGCATCCCCCAACCCGCTGCCATCGCGGGCAGCGCGGGCAGTGCGGGCAGCGACCTGTCGCTGGGCAGCGATGGGCCGCGGGACTACAACAGCCTGATCCAAACCATCGTCAGCCAGCCCGGCGCCATGGCTAAGCTGACCGACGAGAAGGGCAACGGCAAGACCATCAAGAAGAAGTCGCTGAGCGACCCCAGCCGCCGCGGGCAGCTGGCAGGCGGCGCCTTCGAAGGCCCCAGCGAGGCCATCAGCGAGCTGGAGCCCAGCATCCCACCGTCCAGCAGCGAACCCATCCTCTCGGCACAACCAACGGCGCCGGGCACCGGCCGCAGCTACAGCTTTGATCCCAAGCTGGCAGATGTGTTGTCCCCTCGCATCGCCCGCCGCAGCTCCAAGAAGCGCTCCAACCGGGCGGCTCACCAGGAGAACCAACCCCCTCCAGCACCCGCCCTTGGCACCAAGAGCCGCCCGGCCACCAAGCACATCCGGCACACCAGCGAGCCTGCCACCTTCGTCCCCATCACCGTCCCCGAGCTGCTCGTCCCCTCCAGCCACCTCCCTGCGCCAGCTGCCAGCCGCTCGCCCGGCAAAGCCTTCCCGACCCTCCAGCCTCCTTCGCTGGAGGATGTCACCAAGCGGTACATGCTGGCCCTCAACTCAGGTGACATGTCCCCTGGTCCTGGGGACAGACCTCGCTCCCCGCCCGCCGCCCCGCCGCCGCGGCTGGCCCGCTGCCCGCGGCCACCCGAAGACCACGGCCCCAGGACCAAGCCGCAGGTGGTGAGTACCATCCATCCCCAGACCGCTTCCCTTCCGTGCTGCACATGACCCCTCCAAAGCGTTGGCGACCTCGAGGGTGCTCCACGTGTCCCTCGCTGGGGACAAGTTCCCACCCACGGATGTGCTGCCGGATGGCAGAGAGCTTTCCCAGCCCTTTCCTGTGGTCCCAAGGGGATGAGCTCTTGTTTGTCAAAGCAACTCCTCCGGCAAAATGGCAATTCTGGGGGTGGGAAGGAAGAGTTTGGGGGTTAAATCGGTCCAGGTTTTGATGGAGAGTGGCTTTATGGAGACCTTTGTCTTCTCTGTTGTATTTGCTGAGGGAGGTTGGTGGAGGCACTACCCCTGGAGGTGTGCAAGCAATATGTGGCTGTGGCACTTTGGGACATGGTTTAATGGCCGTGGTGGTGTTAAGGTTGATGGACTTGATGATCTCAGAGGTCTTTTCCAACCAAAACAGTATGGTGATTTCCCAGCAAGGCTGTATGAGGTCCTGGTGAAGTGCTGTGCTCTTGGGCAACCCTGAGATGCTCCACCAAAAATTGCCTTTTCTTTGGTGGGGGAGACCTAAACCTCTCCTTTTCCTTGGGATTCCTTACGTCATGCATGTTACTGAGCATTTTCCTCCCCAAAAATCCACTGTCCCTCCTCTTGGGACTGTGAATTTTGCCCTGCTGATGGCATGGGAGTAAGAGGTGCGTGGTGGGGGGAGGGGAAATATTTGCCCAAGAAGTTCCACCTCAAACAGAGGAGAAAATTCTTTGGTGTGAAGGTGCTGGGAGCCCTGCAGCAGGCTGCCCAGAGAGGTTGTGGAGTCTCCTTCTCTGGAGACTTCTAAACCCTTCCTGGATGTGCTCTTGTGTGGCCTGCCCTGGGTGACCCTGCTTTGGCAGGGCCGGGGAGGGGGGGGATGGGGTGAGGTTGGACTCAATGATCTCCAGAGGTCCCTTCCAACCTCTGCCATTCTCTGCTTCTAAGCACCGAAGGTTTTATGGATGTGGATGGATAAGGTCCTCTATTGTCCCTAAAAGAGTTAATGATGCTTGGGGAGGTTGATCTGCTCACCCCAAAGTATGGCTGTGTGCTTTTAGGGGTCTGCCCTGGGGTGGCTTTATTTTTGTCACTGACAGAGTTTTGGGGGTGGGTTTGGGGGGGGGAGGGGGCTGACGTTTGAAGATGGACTCGAGTTTCTCATCGCTCCCGGGGTGTTTGTGCCGGGAAGAGCTTGGAAGCGTCGCCTCCTCCTGCGGCACAGCAGTGCTGGCACCCACAGGGCTTTTAATAGCTCCAGGCGAAGCCCAGAAATACCCAGCCCCGTGGGGGATGAGCTGAGAGCTTGCGGGAATGGGGCTGGCAGGGCTCTCTCTCGCTCTCTCTCTCTCTCTCACCCTGCTTCCATGCCGATTTAAGAGTTGGAGCTGGACCGTTCCCTTCCAACAGCCGCCAGCAGCCAAGCGTGAAGTCCCCAGGCTGAGCCCGGTGCTGTAACCCTTGCTGGTCAGGGCAGAGTTCACGGAGCAGGGATGTCTCCCTTTGCATGCTTCCAGAATCTAGATCCTTGCAGCATGATTCCCACAAAGATGTTCTCCTGGGGTCCTGCATCCTTGGACTACTAAACCCCCAAGATGTTCTCCTGGGGTCCTGCATCCTTGGACTACTAAACCCCCAAGATGTTCTCCTGGGGTCCTGCATCCCTGGAGTACTAAACCCCCAAGATGTTCTCTTGAGGCCCTGCATCCCTGCAGCATCATTCCAAGATGTTCTCCTGGGGTCTTGCATTCCCACAGCATCATTCCCCCCAAGATATTTTTCCCTGAGGTCCTGCATCCCCACAGCATCATTCCAAGTTATTCTTCTGGGGTCTTGCACTTCCACAGCATCATTCCAAGATGTTCTCTTGGCATCCACCATCCCTGTAATTCCATCCCTCCCAGGGTATTCTCCTGGGGTCCTCCATCCCCGCAGCATCATTCCAGGATGTTTTCTTGGGGTCCATCATCTCTGCAGCATTAAGCTTCCAAGATGTTCTTTTGGGGTCCTGCACTCCTACAGCATCATTCCAAGATGTTCCCTTGGGGTCTTACATTCCTACAACATAATTCCCCACAAGACATTCTCCTGGAGTCTGGCATTCCCACAGCATCCTTGCCCTCAAGATGTTCTCCTCAGATCCAAGATCCCTTCAATGTCTTACCCCCCAGAATATTCTCCTGGGATACAGCATCCCTGTAGTGTCATCTCCCCAGGATGTTCTCCTAGGGTCTGTCAGCTTCCCAGCAGCATTCCCAGATCTTCTCTAGGGGTCCAGCATCCTTGATTATCCTTTTTTTTTCCCAAGGTGTTCTCCTGGAATCCAACATCTCTGCTGGGGGATGGGATCCCTGATGAGATCCAGCATCCGAGATGCTTTCCCTGGGGGAGGGTTGCTGCCCTGCAGCTGTTCCCCCAGTGCCACGCAGCGTTAGAATTAAGCAAGGGTAATGAGGAACCACCTGGCTGGTGGCACCTTGGGGACACTGGCAGGTCCTCAGGGCCAGGCACTGCACCCAGTGGCTTTTCTGCTATAAAAAGATCTCTCATTAAATTATTAATGAGTTTATTTAATGTGTACTTGGCATTAATAATTGATTGAGAGAGATTCACTATTCAGGTAGCTCCTGGGGATGCCACCGTGGGGACAATGCCTGCCCCATAGTGGCTCCAGGATCAAGGATGCTTTGCTGATCCCCACAGCCCCACACACCCCCAAACCCTGATCACTTCTGGATGGTTTCAGGTGGATTTGTACCATCTCCAGCAGTGGTTTCTGGCAACTGAGAGCCCACTTTGGGCAAGCATCACCTTGAGGATGGTGAACACCTCATAGTGGTTCCAGAATCAAGGATGCTTTGCTGATCCCCACAGCCCCACACACCCCCAAACCCTGATCACTTCTGGATGGTTTCAGGTGGATTTGTACCATCTCCAGCAGTGGTTTCTGGCAACTGAGAGCTCTCTTTGGCCAAGCATCACCCTGGGGACAATGCTCCCCCCATGCTGACCTCACACCCCCAAACCTTGATCACTTTTGGATGGTTTCAGGTGGATTTTAAGGAATTCCAGTACTGGGTGGCAACTGGAAGCCCAGTCTGGCCAAGCATCACCCTGGGGACAGTGCCCACCTCATGGTGGCTCCAGGGTCAAGGATGCTTTGCTAAGCCCCACAGCCTCACAGTCCCCCCATACCTTGATCACTTCAGGATGGTTTCAGGTGGATTTGTACCATCACCAGCAGTGGTTTCTGGCAACCAATAGCCCACTTTGGCCAACTATCACCCTGGGGACAGTGCCCACCCCATAGTGGCTCCAGGGTCAAGGATGCTTTGCTGATCCCCACAGACCCACAAACCCCCAACCCTTGATCACTTTAGGATGATTTTAGGTGGATTTGTACCATCACCAGCAGTGGTTTCTGGCAACCAATAGCCCACTTTGGCCAACTATCACCCTGGGGACAGTGCCCACCCCATAGTGGCTCCAGGGTCAAGGATGCTTTGCTGATCCCCACAGCCTCACACACCCCCAAACCTTGGTCACTTTAGGATGGTTTCAGGTACATCTGTGCTAACTCCAGCACTGGTTTCTGGCAACTGAGAGCCCACTTTGGCCAAGCATCACATCTGGGGCTGGACCTTGGGGGTGCTTTGCTGCTCACCTTGCTTGAACCCAGCGAGGAGGGTGAGAATTTTCCCTTTTAAGGGCAAGGCTGCAGCTGGATCTTCAAATCTCTCTCCTGCCTTTGAATTTCTTTGTGCTGCAGCCATAACATAACTGAAACCAGGGGAGGTTTAATTCTCTCTCCTTTTTGTATGATTTATGATATAAGTGGAGCTGGGATGTTTTATTTCAGATGGCACCAGCCTTGAAACTGGGAGAAGGGAAAGAGGAGGAGGAGGAGAAGGAGGAGGAGGGGGACCAAGCCCTACATGGAAGTTGCTTTAATTATAAGCAAGAGCATGGAGGGACTTGATATAACTTGGCACCAGGGTGGCTGGCTGGGAGCAGAGGTTTATGTGCTCCATTGACCAACAGAGAAGAAATGAGTTTGATTTTCTTCCTTGTAAATGTATGAAGTTCCCCCCCCAACACTCCCCCTCCATCCCTCACTCAACAGACAGACAATGTCACATCTGCTTGGGGCAATGGCCATTGCTACTTGGAGATTTTGGGGTGTTGAAGCATCTCTTTTGCATCCTTGTGGGGATGGTTGTTCCATCCTGGTGTCCATGATGCTGGGATGGATTTAATGATGGGGTCTGGGTAGTGTGTAGGGGTGGATCCCCAAAATATTGCCTCCTGAGCTGCATCTGTCAAAAGGAAGGAAGGGGCCAGGCTCTTTTTCAGTGGTGTCCTGTGCTGGGATAAAGGGCAGTGGGTACCAACTGGGATGCAGAAAGTTCCACCTCAAGATGAGGGAAAAGTTCTGTCCTGTAAAGGTGATGGATGCCTGGAGCAGGCTGCCCAGAGAGGTTGTGGAGTCTCCTTCCCTGGAGACTTTCAAGACCCATCTGAGTGTGTTCCTGTGTGACCTGCCCTGGGTGACTCTGCTTTGGCAGGGGGGGGTTGAACTTAGTGATCTTATCATAGAATCCTAGAATCAGGCAGGTTGGCAGAGAGCTCCAAGCTCAGCCAGCCCAACCCAGCACCCAGCCCTGCCCAACCAACCAGACCATGGCACTAAGTGCCCCAGCCAGGCTTGGCTTCAACACCTCCAGGCACAGCCACTCCACCACCTCCCTGGGCAGCCCATTCCAATGCCAATCACTCTCTCTGCCAACAACTTCCTCCTCACATCCAGCCTAGACCTGCCCTGCCACAGCTTCAGGCTGTGTCCCCTTCTTCTGTCCCTGGCTGCCTGGCAGCAGAGCCCAACCCCACCTGGCTACAGCCTCCCTGCAGGGAGCTGCAGACAGCAATGAGCTCTGCCCTGAGCCTCCTCTTCTGCAGGCTGCACACCCCCAGCTCCCTCAGCCTCTCCTCACAGGGCTGTGCTCCAGGCCCCTCCCCAGCCTTGCTGCCCTTCTCTCAACACCTTCCAGCACCTCAACATCTCTCTGCAATTGAGGAGCCCAGAACTGGACACAGCACTCCAGGTGTGGCCTGAGCAGTGCTGAGCACAGGGGCAGAAGAACCTCCCTTGTCCTGCTGCCCACACTGCTCCTGAGCCAGCCCAGGATGCCATTGGCTCTGCTGCCCACCTGGGCACTGCTGCCTCCTCTTCAGCTGCTCTCTGCCAGCACCCCCAGGGCCCTCTCTGCCTGGCTGCTCTCAGCCACTCTGGCCCCAGCCTGCAGTGCTGCTTGGGGTTGTTGTGGCCAAAGTGCAGAACCCTGCCCTTGGCCTTGTTCAGTCTCATCCCCTTGGCCTCTGCCCACCCATGCAGCCTGGCCAGGTCCCTCTGCAGGGCTCTGCTACCCTCCAACAGCTCCACAGCTGCTCCTAGCTTGGTGTCATCTGCAGACTTTCTGATCTTCAGAGCTGCTTTCCAGTTCCTACCATTCTATGACTCGATGATCTCTGGAGGTCCCTTCCAACCTCCAAGGTTCTGTGATTCTGTGATCTTACTCCCTGCCAACATTTTCTCCTGGGATCTGGGATCTCCTGGGTGATAGCATCATTCCCCAAGATGTTCTCCTGGGATTCATCATCCCCTTCACTTTTACCCCCTCCTGGAGTCTGACATCTTCACAGCATCATTCCAAGCTGTTCTCTTAGGTTCCACCATCCCTGCAACATCATTCCCACAAGATATGCTCCTAGAGTCTGGAATCTCTTCATCATTATCCCTCCAAGATGTCCTCCTGGGGTTTGGCATCTTCATTGAATCATTCCCCCAGGATATAGCCTTAGGACCCAATATCTCTGCAGCATTATCCTGCCAAGATACCCTCCTGTGCTCTGGCATCCTCACAGCACCATTCCCCCAGGATACTCTCCAAGCCCCCATGGTTTGCTGGTGGCTTTGGCAATGGATTTGGCACATCCCAGCTGGGAGAGGTAATGTGTTGTTCTCCCTCAGCAGCAGGACTATTTGTCCTGAGTGTGATTCTCCATGGGGCTGGAGCTGGACAAGCTGTCCTGGGTGCAGAAGATCTCCTTCACTCCTTGCCCCTGGTGTCTGATGCTGGCCATGAGGCTTTTAATTCCCTGGGAGCTATCAGCAGCATGTCCTGCTCTGGCTCTGCAGCATGGGGGCCATGGGATGAGGGAATATACTCAAGAAAGCCAAATTCCCCTCCAGAAAACCCTAAAGACAGAGAAAGACTGGGTGGAGGCAATGCCAAGCACTGATCCAGGCTGGGCAGTGCCTGGCTGGAGAGCAGCCCTGAGCAGAGGGACTTGGGGGTGCTGCTGGAGGAGAAGCTCAGCAGGAGCCAGCAGTGTGCACTTGCAGCCCAGAAAGCCAAGCAGAGCCTGGGCTGCAGCAGCAGAAGTGTGGCCAGCAGGGCCAGGGAGGGGATTCTGCCCCTCTGCTCTGCTCTGCTGAGACCCCACCTGGAGTACTGCATCCAGCTCTGGAGCCCCTGGGACAAGAGGGCTGTGGAGATGCTGGAGAGTGTCCAGAGCAGGGCCAGGAGGATGCTGAGAGGGCTGCAGCAGCTCTGCTGTGAGCACAGACTGAAAGAGTTGGGGCTGTGCAGGCTGGAGCAGAGGAGGCTCCCAGGTGACCTTCTTGTGGCCTTCCAGGATCTGAAGGGGGCTACAAAAAAGCTGGGGAGGGACTTTTGAGGCTGTCAGGGAGTGCCAGGAGTGGGGGGAATGGAGCAAAGCTGGAGGTGGGGAGAGTGAGGCTGGAGGTGAGGAGGAAGTTGTTGAGCAGGAGAGTGGTGAGAGGCTGGAATGGGTTGCTCAGGGAGGTGGTTGAGGCCCCATGGCTGGAGGTGTTTCAGGCCAGGCTGGCTGAGGCTGTGTGCAGCCTGCTCTAGGGGAGGGTGTCCCTGGGCATGGGTTGGCACTGGCTGCTCCTTGTGCTCCCTTCCAACCCTGCCTGATTCTGTGATTCTAAGTTTTGCTGCCAGGATGAGAACTTTCCCACTGGGATGGGCAGCAAGCCTGGCTTTGAGCAAGGGTCCACTTTGGGATAGATTTGGGATGGGGATGGGAGGGGAGGGGGGGTGGGGGTGGGCTTTGGGATCTATTTGCTGCCTGAGCAAAGATAAAATAAACCAGATCCCCTGGGCTGAATGCAGCAAGGGATGGATGGAAAGTGAGGTATGTCCCCAACTGCCATGCTCTTGTTTGTTGACTTAGCAGCAGTTGGATTAAACAGGAAAAAACAGGGATTTAAATATAGCCCCGGGAGGGAGCCGTGGGAACACAGCCCCCCCCCAGCCCCTCATACACATCCCCTGCCTGCCTCCACCTGCTGCTCCCCCAGCAGCCTGCCTGCACCCTGAAAACCCCCCAAACCCAACTCAACAGCTCCTCAGGGATGGAGATGTGGAAGGGGAATCCCCAGAGGGAGAGCAGCAGGGTCATATTCCCAGGGCTGCTTGCGCAAACCCCCTCCGAGCATCCTCCCTCTTGAGCTCCCCCCTGGCGCTCAGCTCGTCCTCCAGAAGCTCCTCCTCGCTTTGGGGATGGCTCAAGGGACAGATCCATGCAGGCAGGGGCTCAGATAGTCCTTTGGGCAGCTTTGGAGCTCTTTATCCCTCCATTCCTTTTTCATAACTCCCCATAGAACCCAGGGGTTGGAGCCATGGGTGAGAGTTACTCAGGAGCCGCTTGGAAGTTAAAACCTTTGGGGGTGAGGGGGAGGAGGATGGGGATGGGGATTGGGGTGGGGATGAGGAGATCTTGGCTTTCCTCTCCCAGTTTGCCCAGTTTTTGGCCACCTGGGTCTGCCATGCTCAGGGAAATGCTGGGGGGTGAGGGGAAACTGAGGCACGCAGGCAGCTCTGCTGTCCTTGAGAGGGAGANTCCAACCCTGCCTGATTCTGTGATTCTAAGTTTTGCTGCCAGGATGAGAACTTTCCCACTGGGATGGGCAGCAAGCCTGGCTTTGAGCAAGGGTCCACTTTGGGATAGATTTGGGATGGGGATGGGAGGGGAGGGGGGGTGGGGGTGGGCTTTGGGATCTATTTGCTGCCTGAGCAAAGATAAAATAAACCAGATCCCCTGGGCTGAATGCAGCAAGGGATGGATGGAAAGTGAGGTATGTCCCCAACTGCCATGCTCTTGTTTGTTGACTTAGCAGCAGTTGGATTAAACAGGAAAAAACAGGGATTTAAATATAGCCCCGGGAGGGAGCCGTGGGAACACAGCCCCCCCCCAGCCCCTCATACACATCCCCTGCCTGCCTCCACCTGCTGCTCCCCCAGCAGCCTGCCTGCACCCTGAAAACCCCCCAAACCCAACTCAACAGCTCCTCAGGGATGGAGATGTGGAAGGGGAATCCCCAGAGGGAGAGCAGCAGGGTCATATTCCCAGGGCTGCTTGCGCAAACCCCCTCCGAGCATCCTCCCTCTTGAGCTCCCCCCTGGCGCTCAGCTCGTCCTCCAGAAGCTCCTCCTCGCTTTGGGGATGGCTCAAGGGACAGATCCATGCAGGCAGGGGCTCAGATAGTCCTTTGGGCAGCTTTGGAGCTCTTTATCCCTCCATTCCTTTTTCATAACTCCCCATAGAACCCAGGGGTTGGAGCCATGGGTGAGAGTTACTCAGGAGCCGCTTGGAAGTTAAAACCTTTGGGGGTGAGGGGGAGGAGGATGGGGATGGGGATTGGGGTGGGGATGAGGAGATCTTGGCTTTCCTCTCCCAGTTTGCCCAGTTTTTGGCCACCTGGGTCTGCCATGCTCAGGGAAATGCTGGGGGGTGAGGGGAAACTGAGGCACGCAGGCAGCTCTGCTGTCCTTGAGAGGGAGAGTGGAGGTGAGGTGGAGAGAGGGAGAGAGAGAGGAGAAGTTGGAAGACATCAGGGGGAGCCAGAAGTGGTGCTTCATATCTCTGGAGGTCCCTATCTCACTTGGCACCAACCATCTCACTTGGCACCACCAGCATGGGGCCAAGAACCAGGGTCTGGGGGGTGAACCACCCCAAGTGCTCTTCACTCTGCCCTTCTTCTTGCCCCTTTCCTTCTCCAGTTCCACAATCTCCTTAATCCAACAATCTACTTGACCCAAGAATCTCCTTAACCCAAAATCTCCTTAACTCTGCCCATTTCTACCCCTCCCTGCTGCCCAAATCCACTCAACTCTGCCCATTTTTGCCCCTTCCCTCCCCCAATGCCAAAATCTCCTTAACTCTGCCCATTTCTACCCCTCCCTGCTGCCCAAATCCACTTAACTCTGCCCATTTTTGCCCCTTCCCTCCCCCAATGCCAACATCCCCTTAACTCTGCCCATTTTTGCCCCTTCCCTCCCCCAATGCCAACATCCCCTTAACTCTGCCCATTTTTGCCCCTTCCCTCCCCCAATGCCAACATCCCCTTAACTCTGCCCATTTTTGCCCCTTCCCTTCTCTAGTGCCAGCATTCCTGTACCAAATCCCCCTTAGCTCTGCCCATTTTGTTTGCCCCAGTTTCAAAATCCCCTTCACCCTGCCCATTTTTTGCCCCTTTCCTTCTCTCACTTCCAAAATCTCCTTAATCCAAAGTCTTCTTAATTCTGACCCTTCTCCAGTGCCCAAATCCCATCACCAAATCCTCTCCATCTGCCCATTTCTACCCCTTTTATTCCCTCCAGTTCCAGAGTCCCTTCACTCTGTCCATTTTTTGCCCTTTCCTTTCTCCAGTGCCCAAATTCCATCACCAAATCCTCTCCATCTGCCCATTTCTACCCCTTTTATTCCCTCCAGTTCCAGAGTCCCTTCACTCTGTCCATTTTTTGCCCTTTCCTTTCTCCAGTGCCCAAATTCCATCACCAAATCCTCTCCATCTGCCCATTTCTACCCCTTTTATTCCCTCCAGTTCCAGAGTCCCTTCACTCTGTCCATTTTTTGCCCTTTCCTTTCTCCAGTGCCCAAATTCCATCACCAAATCCTCTCCATCTGCCCATTTCTGCCCCTTTCATCCCCTCCAGTTCCAAAATCCCTTTAACTCTGCCTATTTCTGCCCCTTCCTTTTCCTGCTGCCAGAATTCCAGCAACCAAATCCCTTAGCTCTGCCCATTTCTGCCCTTTCCCTGCTTCCAAAATCCTCTTCATCCTGCCCACTTTTTACCCCTTCCCTTTCTGCCAAGGCTTTGACCACCCTTGAGTGACACCCAAGATACATCTGGTGCCACCCAAAGCCACCCTCCTGTGCTCTTTGTCCCCTATCCCTGCTCCCCACCCTCACACCAAACTCCACCAGAAGCTCTGGACCAACCAGGATGCTCAGCCCACCCCACCCCACGGGTGGGATGTGCCCTGTGGTGGGATGCCAGGGGGCAGGATATGGCCCTGGAGTGAGAGGGTTACACTGGGCTGAGCTGGGTGCTGGGAGCTGGCCTTGGCCTGTGGCCACCTGGCCCAAAAGGTCATGTTCTTGGCAGGGTACCAGGGCTGCAGCCAGGGTGGGAGGATGGCACCAGCTCGGCCTGAGTTTCACTTCCATTGTGGAGAGCTCTGTGGTCCTGCATGGGTGCTGGGGTGCTCATGCAGGGGGGTATGGAGAGGTTCCTGGTGCTGGGGTATCCATGCAGGGGTGTATGGAGAGGTTCCTGGTGCTGGGGTGCTCATGCAGGGGGGTATGGAGAGGTGCCTGGTGCTGGGGTGCCCATGCAGGGGTGTATGGAGAGGTGCCTGGTGGGGGGGTGCCCATGCAGGGGTGTATGGAGAGGTGCCTGGTGCTGGGGTGCTCATGCAGGGGGGTATGGAGAGGTGCCTGGTGCTGAGGTGTATGTGCAGGAGGTCCTTTGCTGCAGAGGTGCCCATGCAGGAGGGTCCCTGGTGCTGGGGTACCCATGCAAGGGTGCAAGGAGGTCACTGGTGCTGGGGGGGACATGCAAGGATGCAGAAGAAGGTCACTGGTGCTGGGGGGGACATGCAAGGGTGCACAAGGAGGTCCTTAGTGCTGGGGGGGACATGCAAGGATGCAGAAGGAGGTCACTGGTGCTGGGGGGGCCATGCAGGGGTGCAGAAGGAGGTCACTGGTGGTGGTGCAAGGATGCCTGAAGAGCTCAGTCGTGCCAGTTTGCATGGGCAAGGGTGCACAGGGAGGTTGATGGCACTGGCCTGGACACACTCAGGGTGGGGTCTCTGGTGCTGGGGTGCAGGGACAGGCCTGGGGTGCTCAGAGCCGTTGGTGCAGTTGGTGCACAGAGCCTTGGGGCTGCTGACATGCAGAGGGCTTTGTGCCTGGGCCTCTCCTGGCAGTGCCACACACCTCCAAAGCTTCTGCTTGCAGAAGGTGACCTCAATCTGCAACCTGCTGCTGCAGGTTGACACCTCCAAGATGTGCCACATGCATCCCTGGTAGCCTCCTGCCAAACTCAGCTGGGATGGAGGCTCCAAGCTTCCCAGCTTGGTTGCTGTGGCACCAATCCACGGCTGCAGGGGAGGGGGGGAGGATTGAGAGCCTTTCCCAGGGATCTTTCCAAAGTTGGAAGTTTCCTGTGGGTGCTGATCCCTGTTGCTGAGCTCCATCACTGGTGTGGGGCAGGCAGGTCCTGGTGGGGCAGGTCCCACGGCTGTGGAGCTGCAGCAGGGACTTCTGAATTCAGATGGGAGAAGGTGGAGCTGTGACATGAAGGGAAGAGGGGAGTTGGTTCCTACAGAGCTGCTGCTTCTCCCAGGACTTTCCTCTGGAAGGCAGGGGAGGAGCCACCCAAGCCTTCCTTCCATCCATCTCAATCCATTCCAGCTCCATCCATTTATCCATCTCCATCCACCCATCTCCATCCATCCATCTCAATCCATCCCAGCCCCATTCATTTATCCCTTTCCATCCATCCCTTTCCCTCTCCACCCATCTCCATCCACCCTTTCCCTTCCTTTCCATTCACCTCCACCTATCTCCATCTATCTTCATCCATCTCCATCCACCTCCATCCATCTCCCATCTATTTCCTCCCATCTCCATCCACCTCCTCCCATCTCTATCCATGTCCTCTCATCTCCATCCATCTCTATCCACCTCCAGCCATCTTCATCCATCTCCATCCACCTCCCATCTATTTCCTCCCATCTCCATCCACCTCCTCCCATCTCTACCCATCTCCATCCATCTCCTTCCATCTCCATCCACCTCCTCCCATCTCCATCCATCTCCACCCATCTCCTCTCCTCTCCACCCACCTCCATCCCTTTCCATTCACCTCCTCCCATCTCCACCCATCTCCTCTGATCTCCACCCATCTCCATCCACCTCCATCCACCTCCACCCATCTCCATTCACCCATCCACCCATCCTCCTCCACTCAAGATGACAGCTCCCATAGCCATGACTCTCAGAGTGGACATGCTCCTTCTTCTTGGATGCCTGTTCCTGAAGGCCCCAAGCTTGACTTGCACAGGCAGACCCCACCAAAGCAACTCCCTTGTGCTTCCCACCATGGTTTCTCCAACCCAGGATGTGCCCAGAGAAGGGAAGAAAAAACCCAACCCCTTCCAGGCCTTCTCCCTCAGCCTCTCTCTTTATACACTTCTGGATGGTCAGTCCCAGTGGGGCTGTTTCTCCAGGCTCTCTCCTTGGTTTCCATGGAGAGGTTGGGTGAGGAATTTCCAAGGGAATGGCTGTGAGTAGATGAACTTTGCTCTAAAAATAGTCCTGTTTGCTTTGGGCTCTTTGGGAACTGTGGCCAGGGCCAAGGGGAGGAGAGGGAGAGGCAGGACAAAGAAAATCAGCATATTGCAGTGAGTCTCTCTTGGGTGGAAGCTCCATGGTGGAAGCTGCTCAGCTTCCAGAGCCTGCTCCCATTCCTGGTTGTCCTCTTGTGCCTTTATACAGTTGAGGTGTAGAAGGGTTTGAGGGCAGGAATGTGGTGGGTTCCACCCCCCTTACCCTCACATCACCTCTGATGTCCCAAAGCCCCTTTTTGGGAACCAGAGGGTGGGCACCACCACTTTGCACCCCACCAATGCTATCCAGCACACCAATGAGCCCCACTAGGGACAGCTCTGCAGGGACGTGCTGGGAAAAGGACTTCCACCACCAGCTTTGCTCTGGAGGAGCTGTGGGAATGGTCACCATCAGGTGTCCCCCTCCCTGCTGGAGGAGCCACCATGCCAGTGTGGGGACTTCACCATGCTCCCTTTGGAGGAGTTGCCATGTGGCCATGACAAGGTCCCCCAACAAGGAGCTGCCCTCTCCATGTGAGGACAGCCACCAGCAGCTGTCTTCTGGAGGAGCCCCCATCCCCACATGGGGACAGCCATCACCAGGTCCCACTCCAAGGAGCCCCCATCCCCACGTGGGGACAGCCATCACCAGGTCCCCCTCCAAGGAGCCCCCA
Source organism: Tricholaema leucomelas (assembly GCA_013400475.1). Taxonomy (NCBI): domain Eukaryota; kingdom Metazoa; phylum Chordata; class Aves; order Piciformes; family Lybiidae; genus Tricholaema lacrymosa; species Tricholaema leucomelas. Next base: position 69,454 of record WAAF01019970.1, on the reverse strand, counting down.
TCCCCACATGGGGACAGCCATCACCAGGTCCCCCTCCAAGGAGCCCCCATCCCCACATGGGGACAGCCACCAGCAGCTCCCCTCTGGAGGATCCACCAGCCTGATGTGAGGATCACCAGCACCAGCACCACCCTGAAGGATCCACCAGCCTGACGTGAGGATCACCACCACCAGCACCACTCTGGAGGATCCACCAGCCTGATATGAGGATCACCAGAACCACCCTGGAGCATCCACCAGCCTGATGTGGGGATCACCAGCACCACCCTGGAGGATCACCAGCACCACCCTGAAGGATCCACCAGCCTGATGTGAGGATCACCAGCACCACCCTGGAGGATCACCAGCTCCACCCTGANACCACTCCAAGGAGCATCCACCAGCCTGATGTGAGGATCACCAGCACCACTCTGGAGGATCCACCAGCCTGATGTGGGGATCACCAGCACCACCCTGGAGGATCACCAGCACCACTCCAAGGAGCATCCACCAGCCTGATGTGAGGATCACCAGCACCACCCTGGAGCATCCACCAGCCTGATGTGGGGATGAGCACCAGCCTGGTGGTGCTGTGGAGCTCCTCTTGGCTCCTGCCTGTTGCCAAGCCCTCCTGTCCTCTCCAAGAACAACAAGGAGGAGTTGTTTGCCCGGGCAGATTGGCATCTCCAAGCCCTGGATATGGTTTCCTGCTTTTTTTAGCTGGAGCAGCAGCAGCAGCAGGCAGCAGGCAGCAGCAGCAGGCAGCAGCCTCCTTGGCCTGCCCTGATTTGGCATCTTTCTCCTCTCTGCCTGTTTTTTTTTCCCCTCCTCTCCCTTCCCTGCCTTTCTGGAAAGGTTTCACAGCAGAACCACCGCCGCTGGCAGGAGGGCATCACTTTGGATCCTTTCTTTCACTCGGGCATTTCTTGTTTGGGGTTGTCCTTCCCCTCCCTCCCTCCTCCCCTGCCCCAAACCCCGGTGAGATGGGATGTAGATGGCTCAGAGCCTCAGTAAGCGGAGAGGGGACTCGGTCCTTGGGCATCCCAACCCGGCGCAGGTCAGTAGCTGCTCGAATGCCTCTTTCCTTCTTCTGTCCCTCCCCCTGACTGCCACCCTTGCTACCCCAGGGTGCCAGAGTGGCAGTGCCATGGCAGGGAAGGCGTCACCTTTCTTGCCTGCTGGTGCTGTGACGTGGGCTGGGGGCGTTCCTGCTTGTGTGTGTCCCCCCTCCCCCCCGGCCCCGGCCACCAACTACTTCTCTGCGACCCCAGCTGCAGCTGTGCTGGGCAAAGAGATCCACCGAGCCTGGGGTGCTGCAGGGGGATGGAGGCTGTGGTGGGCACAAGGAGGGGCTGCTCTTGGGGGCTGTGCCCAGGCTATGTGCCCATGGGGATGGAGGCTGTGGTGGGCACAAGGAGGGGCTGCTCTTGGGGGCTGTGCCCAGGCTATGTGCCATGGCTCCTAGGTGCCCAACAGCTCCTGGGTGCCCATCAGCTCTTGAGTGCCCATCAGCTTCTGGGTACCCATGGATCCTTGGGCACCTTTTGGCTTCTGGGTGCCCATCAGCTCCTGGCTGTCCATCATCTCCTGAGTGCCCATCAGCTCCTAGATGCTTGTATGTTTGTGGGTGACCATGGACACCTGGGATTTGTTGGCTTCTGGGTGCCCATCATCTCCTGAGTGCCCATCAACTCCTGGCAGTCCATCAGCTCCCAGATGCTTGTTGATTTGAGTGCCCACGGGTACCTGCTGGCTCCTTGGAGCCCATTAGCTCGTGGCTGCTGTCATCTTGTGGTTGCTTGTGGATTTGTAGGTGTCTGTGGACTCCTGGCACCTGTTGTCTCCTGGGTGCCCAGCAGCTCCTGGGTGCCCAGCAGCTCCTGGGTGTCTGGCAGCTCCTGGCTGCATGTGGGTTCATGAGTGCCCATGGACTCTTGGCTACCTGTTGGCCATCCATCATTTCTTGGGTGCCCATCAACTCCTGAGTGTCCATCAGCTCGTTTATGCCTGTGGACTTCTGGTATCTAGTGGATCCTGGGCATCTCTCAGCTCCTGGGTGCCCATGGTATGCCCACTGCCTTCTAAGTGCCCATAGGCACCTGAGTGCCGGCTCCTGGGTGCCCATAAACTTCTTGCTATGGCCAAGTCCTGGTGCATGTCAGCTCCTAGGTGCCCATGGACTCCAGGGTAGCTGCCAGGCATCCATCAGCTCTTGAGTGCCAGTTGCTTCCTAGATGCATTTTGCATCTGGTGCCCCCCAGAATCCTGGGTCCGTGTGGGGGCCTGGATGCCCATCGGCTTCTGGTACCCATCTGCTCCTGGTGCTCATCAGCTCATGGGTGCCCAGTGGCTTCTGGAAGCCTTTTGGCTCTTGGATGCCTGTTGGCTTCTGGTCCTTGTTGTGTCCTGGTGCCCATCAGCTCCTGGTGCCCGTCAGTTCCCCATGCCAAATGGCTGCTGGTGCCCATCAGCTCCTGGTGCCCATCGGCTTCTCTGTGCCCTTTGTCTCTTCGGTGCCTGTTGACTCTTGGTGCCCCCTGGCTGCTCTTTGACTCTCAGATACTCATTAGATCCTGGCCCACATCAGCTGCTAGGTGCCAGCCACCTCGGTGCCAACTGGCTCCTGAGTGCATATCCACTCTGTGTACTCAGTGGCACCCAGTGCCCATTGACTGAGTACCCAGTGCCTCCTGCATGCCTTTTGGCACTCCAGTGTCCATTGACTGCTGGTGCCCATTAGCTTCCAGATGGCACTTTGGCTCCTGGTGCCCATCACCTCCTGAGGCCAAACAGAGCCTGGGTGCCCATCAGCTCCTGGATGCCCATCAGCTGCTGGATGCCCTGTGGTTCCTGGATGCCCATCAGTTTCTGGATGCCCTTTGGTTCCTGGGTGCCCACCAGCTCCTGGAAGCCTTTTGGCTCTTATGTGCCCCTTGGCTCCTGGTGCACCCACTAGTTTCTGATGCCCATTGGCTCATGGATACCCATCAGCTTCCTGATGCCCTTTGCCTCCTGATTGCCCATCACCTCCTGGTGCCCAATGACTCCTCGTGCCCATCACCCCCTGGGTGCCAGACCATCACTCTCCTGAGCACCTCAGGTTTCCTTGCACCTCCTTCACCTACATCCACAACCATCAGGCTCTCAGGGCACCTCCCACCCACATGTGCCCGGCTGGCACCCAGCAGCCATGCCAAGGGGTGCCAGCCTCAGGCACCCTTTCTCCTCCCCCCTCCAAAATGCCAATAACTGTTGCTTTGGGCTGCTGGGGTGGGGAGGTGCAGGACACTCCTTGTGCCAGGGGAGGGATGCAGGATACTCCTTGTGCCAGCAACAGAAGCCGCTGGGGTGGGGATGGATCTGGGGATGGATCCGGAGGGGAGTCCTGGTGAATTCTGGGGGGGGGTAGGGGATGGTACCCCTGGCACAGTGGGTGCTGGGCCAAGCAGACTGGGAGAGGTGGGGTCTGGGGAGGGGGAGGAGTAGATGGTGGCTGAGCTCAGGCTCTGGAAAGCTGAAGCTCTTGGGCCGTGGCCTGCGTGCGGCCGAAAAGCAGCAGCCAAAAAAACCCTTCCATATTTGGTGAAAGCTCAGCAAAGGTTGGCTGCAAACTGGGGGGCCACAGAGCAACCCCCCCCCCCTT
>WAAF01019970.1:0-54428 GCA_013400475.1 Tricholaema leucomelas | reverse complement strand
TACTGCAGCCATTGCTCATTGCTCTCACCCCCTCCCCCCCCACTCCCAGTGCTCGTTTACACCGCGGAGGCGTCGGCTTGTAGGGAAATGCCCCATCGTGGGTAGGGTCTGATCCTGAGGGTGCTGAGCGTCTCGAGGGGCGTGGGTAGGAGATGATTTGGATTTGACAAGGGGGGGGTCCCTGAGGAGAGCAGATAGAGGCTAAAGTGAGAGGCAGCATCAGCCCCACAGGGCAGAGGCTTTGCTGGGGTGAGAGATGCAGTGGGAGGCATCCTGCCCACGCCTGGGTACAGCTTTGCCTTGCCAGGATGGTGCCTTGCCCCCCAGTGGGAATTTCCCCCTCCTCCCACTTGCTGGGGTAGCAGTGGTGCTGGGATAGCAGTGGTGCTGGGGTAGCAGTGGTGCTGGGGTAGCAGTGGTGCTGGGGTAGCAGTGCTGCTGGGGTAGCAGTGGTGCTGGGGTAGCAGTGGTGCTGGGGTAGCAGTGGTGCTGGGGTAGCAGTGGTGCTGGGGTAGCAGTGGTGCTGGGGTAGCAGTGGTGCTGGGGTAGCAGTGCTGCTGGGATAGCAGTGGTGCTGGGGTAGCAGTGGTGCTGGGATAGCAGTGCTGCTGGGGTAACAGTGCTGCTGGGATAGCAGTGCTGCTGGGGTAGCAGTGGTGCTGGGGTAGCAGTGGTGCTGGGGTAGCAGTGGTGCTGGGATAGCAGTGGTGCTGGGGTAGCAGTGGTGCTGGGGTAGCAGTGGTGCTGGGGTAGCAGTGCTGCTGGGATAGCAGTGGTGCTGGGGTAGCAGTGGTGCTGGGATAGCAGTGCTGCTGGGGTAACAGTGCTGCTGGGATAGCAGTGCTGCTGGGGTAGCAGTGGTGCTGGGGTAGCAGTGGTGCTGGGGTAGCAGTGGTGCTGGGATAGCAGTGGTGCTGGGGTAGCAGTGGTGCTGGGGTAGCAGTGGTGCTGGGGTAGCAGTGCTGCTGGGATGGTGGGAAAAAATCCCCTTGCCTACAGCTGGGCCTCATCCTGCACCTCTCCACCTCTGCAAATCCCAAGCAAGCAGTGCCATGTGGTGCTGAGCCTGTCCAGCTCTGTGCTGCATCCTTGTGCTTCCATCCCAAGTTGGAATGGCTCTGGAAAACACTGGGAATGTCGTGCTGAGGTGGGGAGTGACAGGTGGTGTAAGGCTGGGTAAACTGAGGCAGGAACGAGGTGGGATCAGGCTTTGGTATTCCCAAAGCCTATCCTCTGGTGAGTGTCCTTCAACCCATGATTAACAGCAAATCAATCCAGCAGTGAGAGCCTTGATGAACCTTCAGGCTGGAGCCAAGTGGGGAGGTCTCAACTGGTGTCCTCCAGCATCACCATGTCTCAGGGGGGGTCAGGTTTCCTGGGAGGGGGTACCTTGGACCCGTCACCATAACGTTGGACTCTGCACAGCAGCTTCCACTTTGCTTGGCTGAGAAGGTCAAGATCAGCTTGGTGAGCAAGAAGGGAAACTGAGGCACGGTTCTGTTCCTGGGCACCAAGCAGGATCTGGCCAGGATCCTTTCCCATTGCTCTCTGGAGACCACCAGGGAGGTGGTGCCCTCCATCCGTGGTGAGGATCATAGAATCACAGAGCTGTTGAGGTTGGAAGAGACCTTTGGGATCATCAAGTCCAACATCCAAATTGTTCCTGCCTCCACCTGTGTCCCCATCAGCCCAGCGTGGCTGGGGGGCATGGCCTTGTCTCACAAGGAGATGGGGGACACAGCAGTTTGGTGGCTCCAGAAGCCCCTCTAGAGGCAGTAGGGATCATGGAAACCTGGTCCCAGTGTGCAGTGGTGGCCCGGTGGGACACCTCTGCAGCCAGGGCTGTTGGTGGCATCTCTGTAACCGAGGCTCTTGGCATGTCCCAAGCATCCAGGGCCTTTGGAGGGTTCTTGCCCACGGGGGCTTTGGGACATCAGTGCATGTGCAGCGTTTGGGGTGTCCTTGCACCTCTGACCTTTGGGTTGTCACCGTTAATGGCACCCTTTGAGTGTGCCTTGGGTCTTCTCCACACCCTGGGCCTTTGGGAGAGCTCTGCACTTGGTTCTGGGGGGCTGTGGTGGCCAGGTGGGACATCCCTGCACCCAAGGCTTGTTGGGGTGTCTAAGAACCCAGGACCTTTAGAGCATCCTTTTCTCCAAGGCTTTTGAGGTCCCTGCACCCATGACACCTGGAGTGTCCAAGTGTGCCTCCTGGATGTCCCTGCACCCTTTGGGGCACCTCTGCACCAATAACCTTCGGTGTGTCCAAGCCCACAGGACCTTTGGGGTGTCCTTGCACCCACAACTTGATGGTTCTCTGCACCCAGGAGCTTCAGAGTGTCTCAGCATCCAAAGCCTGGGGTGTCTCTTCACCAAGGGCCTTTGGATGGTCTCCATAAACAGGACCATTGCAGTTTCCACACCCAGCTCCTTGGAGCATCTCCTTTTCCTAGGGTCAGCAGAGGGTCTCTGCACCCCCAAACATTTGGGGTGTCACATCCAGGCTCTCTGGAGAATCCACACATTCAAACCCTGTGGAGGTGTCTCTGAACTCAAGGCCCTTGGAGCATTTCTGCACCCAGAGCTTTTGGGGTCACTCACACCTAGGGTCTCTGGAGCTTACTCCAAACTTTTGGGGTGGCTCACAGCCATCTCTGCCCTCAGGGTCTCTGAAGCATCTCACACTCAAAACTTTTTGGGTGTCTATACTCTAAGCCTTTGGAGCATCTCACACCCAAAACTTTTGGGGTGTCTTTATACTCTGAGCCTTTGGAGCATCTCACACCCAAAACTTTTGGGGTGTCTTTATACTCTGAGCCTTTAGAGCATCTCACACCCAAAACTTTTGGGGTGTCCTACACCCTGCACTCTGGAGCATCTCATCCCTAAGCTGCTCTTCAGGGGCATCCTCTAGTGTGCTGCACACAAGGTAGATCTCCAAAGCTCACAACCAAGAAGACCCCAACCCATCTCCTTCCCAAGGTAGGTCTCCAAAGCTCATGACCAAGAAGACCCCAACCCATCTCCTTCCCAAGGACACCTCCTTTTGTGCTGCACACAAAGTAGGTCTCCAAACCTCACAACCAAGAAGACCCCAACCCATCTCCTTCCCAAGGACACCCCCTTGTGTGCTGCACACAAGGTAGGTCTCCAAACCTCACAACCAAGAAGACCCCAACCCATCTCCTTCCCAAGGGACACCTCCTTGTGTGCTGCACGCAAAGTAGGTCTCCAAACCTCACAACCAAGAAGACCCCAACCCATCTCCTTCCCAAGGACACCCCCTTGTGTGCTGCACACAAGGTAGGTCTCCAAACCTCACAACCAAGAAGACCCCAACCCATCTCCTTCCCAAGGGACACCTCCTTGTGTGCTGCACGCAAAGTAGGTCTCCAAACCTCACAACCAAGAAGACCCCAACCCATCTCCTTCCCAAGGGACACCTCCTTGTGTGCTGCACGCAAAGTAGGTCTCCAAACCTCACAACCAAGAAGACCCCAACCCATCTCCTTCCCAAGGACACCTCCTTGTGTGCTACATGTGAGGTAGCTCCTCAAGCCTCACAACCACCAAGATAGACCCCAACCCATCTCCTTCCCAAGCCTGCCAGACCATCCCACACCCCCACCTCTCCTTGCCCTCCAGCACCCCCCGCTCCGAATCCCCTCGCTCCGGAGTCGCAGCCCCGCTCCGAGGTGCCCGAGGTGCTGGGGCGGGAGGTGAATTCCTACGGGACCGCTCCGAGCGGAGCCGCCGGAGTGCCGGAGGGCGTCGGGACCGACCCATGTAGGGCTGTGAGCTCCAGGGCGGGCTCCTGACGCTGCCGAGGAGGGAAGCAGGCAGCCTGTGTGCGCTCGGTGTCATGTACTTCCTAATCCTCCCGGATTCCTCCATCGGGCTGGAGAGGGAGCGGAGGGGAGCTGGAGTCCAGCCGGGTTCCTCCCGGTCTTCAGCCACCTCAACGCTCGCTCCCCGACCACCACCACCACTTCGCTCCTCTCCGTCTTGTCACCCTAAAAACTCCTCTTGTCCTTCTGTCCCCTCCCGGGCAGGACATGAGGAAACACGTCATCATGACGCTGCTGGACACGGAGCAGTCCTACGTGGAGTCCTTGCGCACCTTGATGCAGGTAAGGTGGCACGGGCGGGGACCTGGCACCCCCGAAGCGTCAAGCGCCGTAACCTTCCCCTTCCCCTCTCGCCGTCCCCGCCGCTCCCGAGTCGCAACCCCCAGCTCTGGCTGCTCTGCCAGCAGCGATGTGGCACAGGGGAAGGGGTGGCACAGGGGAAGGGGTGGCGCAGGACAGCGGGGCCAGAGGTGCGGGCGGTGGTGTCAGCAGTGGGGGGACAGAGGTCACATCTGTCCCCCAAATCAAGGCTGTAACCTTCTGGTGGGTTGTCACCTGGCAGGTGTTTGTGTCCCCAGGCCCCTTCCAGTGCTTGACACCCCCCCCTGCATAGCTCTGTTCCTCAACCCCATCTCCTGGTTGTTGATAACCATGATGTGATGGGGGGGGGACCTTTACACCCATGCCCCCCACTTGCTGGGGTGAAGGGGACCTTTACACCCATGCCCCCCACTTGCTGGGGTGGGGGAGACCTTTACACCCATGGCTCCCCACTTTCTGGGGTAGGGGGGACCTTTACACCTATGACTCCCCCCCCACTTTCTGCTCAACTTCACCACGGGCTGAGGATTCTTCTCAGTCCTGCGTTGGTTGCTTCTTCTTCTAATCACTGAGCTGGTTCCAACCCCCCCTGGAGCAACCTGGCCGGAGGGTCCACCCCACGTTTGAGATGTTAATGAAGGTGGTTTAAGTTAATGGTGGTCAACGCCCTGGAGACCAGGTCAGGCTGGCTTAGGTGTGGGTTGTCCAACCACATGTCTGGAGTGGAAACAGCGAGAAAAGCCGAGCTGAGCTCTGCTCTGCTCTCCATCCCGACAGTGCCTGCAGGACATCTGCTGGGCATGGCCGTGGGGACATCATCCCAACACCCAGCAGGGCTTTGCCTTCCTGCCTGCCCCCGTGCTGGGCCCAGATGTGCTCTACCAGATGTTGCTGCAGAAGGGAAGGACCCTTCGAGGCTGCTCCTAGTGTAGATGTTGGCTTGGAGGTGCAAGAGGACCCTGGGGCTCTGGGACTTATCCATGCAGGGTTTAGGGTCTGGTGGTGTCCCTGATGACCTTGGCATGGATAGAGGTTGTCACTTGGCTTCTGAGGTTGGTCAGGAGGCAGGTTGGAGAGGACAGGTGTGCTGGGAGGGGGTGTCAGTGGTTTCCCACTGGAGGGACTGAGATGAAAGCCATGGGGTGTTAGTGCCAGAGCTCTTGCCTATGGGGTGCAACCAGGGGGACCTGGCAAGCCACAGGGCTCCAGATGCCCCCAGCTCCCCACCTCATGCCTGCATCCGTGATGTGGCCTGCTGGCGTGTGGCATGGCGGCTGCCAATGACAAAGGCTGCCTTGGAGCATCATCTTCTAGCCAAGGCAGATGGTGCATGAGCAAGCCCTGCCTGCTCTCCCTGTGTGCTGAGCTGGAAGCTGCCTCCATGTTCCTCTTCCCCATCTGGTCCTTGCTCCCCCAGTTTCACAGTGAGAGGGATGTGTGGCACGGCCCAGCCCCGCTCCTGGTGGAGGAGTTGGCCATAGTAGGGCAGGTGAAATGGGTTAGGAGCCTCAGGAAGGATTTGGCTCTTCTGACTTAGGTCTCCATGGACCTAACCATCAGCTTGAGAAACCTCATCCTTGGGATGGAGGTTTGCCAGCTTGGATGGAGATGTTTGAAGCCACTCAAGGTGGGTTGTGTCCTCAGTGATCATCTCCATGATCCTTCCAACATCCTTGAAGGACACCAGCATCTCGTACGGGTCAGGCTGGGGAGGTGCCAAGGCTTGGGAGGACCATCCTCATCCTGCACTCCTTGCAGATCCAACTCTCCCGTTCCTGAGGGCACCATCCCTGCCCTTCCCACGGGAAAAGGGTTTCCTAGCAGAGCTTCCCACCCAGCCTTGCAGAGGACCTGCTTTTCCTGCCAGCTCTGAGCCATTGTCCAAGAGATGCTGCTGGGTGAAGTGGTTCAGGGCTTGACCCAGAGCTTCTACCCTGCTGGTTCCACACATCCTGAATCCCACCAGGAAGGCACCAGGTTTGGGATCCCAAGGTCATGCTGCTGTGGCTTCCCAGCTGGGTCAGGCTCTGCAGCAGATGGAGGTGACCAATGAGCCTCGTGACAGCAGAGGTTTGGAGCCTCTGAAGGCTGTAGCTAGAGGACAGAGCACGCAGTGATTGGGGAGTTTCTCCTGCAGGCCTGTCCCACTCCCCACACTGCCACAGGGATGCATCAAGTGGGATGGGATGCAGGGAACCTGGGGGTGCAAAACCTGCTGGGACACTGTCTGGTCTTTCTGGTGGGTCCCACAAGCCTGCAGGGAGTCCCTGCTGCAGGATGCCACCGACCTCCATCCATCTTCACACGGGGCGAAGAGTTCCTTGTGGGGGAAAGAAATCCACGGGGACCTCGATGCCTTTTGCTTCACCTCAGGGTTACATGAAGCCACTGAAGCAACCAGAGAACTCATTGCTGTGTGACCCATCCCTGGTGGATGAGATCTTTGACCAGATCCCCGAGCTGCTGGAGCACCACGAGCAGTTCCTGGAGCAGATCCACGACTGTGTGCAGAACTGGCACGAGAAGCAGAAAGTGGGAGACCTCCTGGTGCAGTCGGTAAGGTCCTCACAGGGTAGGGGAACCCAGAGGTGGGGGATGGCCCCCAGCAGGAGAAGTGTTTTTGGAGCAGGAGGCAGAGGAGTGATTAAAGAGTGGGTTGGAGAACGGGAGACGATCTCCAGGCCCCAGGTCTGCTTTAGCTTAAGGCTGAGGGGGGAGTTGTGGAGGGAGGTTGGTGATGACCAGCCAGGTCTGCAGCTGCAGGGAGGAGAGTGAGCCCTCCCCACACCAGCACACAGCCAGGATTAACCCTTGGGACAGCTTCTTCCAGGAGGGCCACTGGGATTCTGAGAGGGCTGCAGCAGCTCTGCTGTGAGCACAGACTGAAAGAGTTGGGGCTGTGCAGGCTGGAGCAGAGGAGGCTCCCAGGGGACCTTCTTGTGGCCTTCCAGGATCTGAAGGGGGCTCCAAAAAAGCTGGGGAGGGACTTTGGAGGCTGTGAGGGAGTGGCAGGAGTGGGGGGAATGGAGCAAAGGTGGAGGTGGGGAGAGTGAGGCTGGAGGTGAGGAGGAAGTTGTTGAGCATGAGAGTGGTGAGAGGCTGGAATGGGTTGCCCAGGGAGGTGGTTGAGGCCCCATGGCTGGAGGTGTTTCAGGCCAGGCTGGCTGAGGCTGTGTGCAGCCTGCTCTAGGGTAGGGTGTCCCTGGGCATGGCAGGGGGCTGGCACTGGCTGCTCCTTGTGCTCCCTTCCAACCCTGACTGATTCTATAACTCTAGGTCCACGCTCAACCTAGCCTCTTGTCCCCCTTTCTTCTCTCCTCCCAGTTCTCCAAGGATGTGCTGGTGAACATCTACTCTGCCTACATTGATAACTTCCTCAATGCCAAGGATGCTGTTAGGATTGCCAAGGAAGCCAGACCAGCCTTCATGAAGTTCCTCGAGGTGGGTCCTGCTTCCTCTCCCTGCAGGGGATTGTCACCTGCAGGATGGGGCTAATGGGAGTAAAGGGCAAGCCCAGGCACTGGTATAGGCTGGGCAGTGCCTGGCTTGAGAGCAGCCCTGAAGGAAAGGCCTTGAGGGTGCTGGTGGAGGAGAAGCTCAACCTGAGCCAGCAGTGTGCACTTGCAGCCCAGAGAGCAAGCAGAGCCTGGGCTGCAGCAAGAGCAGTGTGGGCAGCAGGGCCAGGGAGGGGATTCTGCCCCTCTGCTCTGCTCTGCTGAGACCTCACCTGGAGCTCTGGGTCCAGTTCTGCAGCCTCTGTGACAGGAGAGAGCTGGAGGTGCTGGAAGGTGTCCAGAGAAGGGCCATGAGGATGAGCAGAGGGCTGGAGCTGCTCTGCTGTGGGGACAGGCTGAGAGAGTTGGGGCTGTGCAGTCTGGAGAGGAGAAGGCTCTGAGGAGACCTCACTGTGGCCTTGCAGTGTCTGCAGGGGGCTACAGGAAAGCTGGGGAGGGACATTTTAGGGGTTCAGGTAGTGCTAGGACTGGGGGGGATGGATGCAAGCTAGAGGAGGGGAGATTGAAATTAGACATTAGGAAGAAGTTCTTTGGTGTGAGGGTGCTGAGAGCCTGGCACAGGTTGCCCAGGGAGGTGGTGGAAGCCTCATCCCTGGAGGTGTTTCAGGCCAGGCTGGATGTGGCTGTGAGCAACCTGCTCCAGTGTGAGGTGACCCTGCCCATGGCAGGGGGGGTTGGAGCTGGCTGATCCTTGAGCTCCCTTCCAGCCCTGACAATGACTCTGTCACCTGTGGCCAGACTGAGATTTTTCCCTCGCCATCTTCTTGGGTTCACTGCAAAGGAGGCCAAGTTGGGATGAACCAAAGTCACTTGGGGTGGTGTAAAAGGGGTCCCTCCTACCCCAAACGGGTGTTGCTCCAGACTGTGGGCTGGTAGGACTCTCAGTCCCTGCCTTATCCCACCTAATGGACCTTACCCTCTGCTGTGCAGCAAAGCATGCGGGAGAACAAGGAGAAGCAGGCTCTGTCCGACCTGATGATCAAACCAGTGCAGAGGATCCCACGCTACGAGCTGCTGGTGAAGGTGGGTGGGAGCAGGTGGGAGCTGGCAAGAGAGCATCTCTGCTGTGCCAGGAGCTGCTGGAGTCACCACCCCTGGAAGGGTTCAAGCAAAGCATGGACATGGCCCTTCAGGATGCGGTTTGAGGGCCACGGCGGTGTTGGGTTGATGCTTGGACTTGAGCTCAAAGCTCTGTTCCAACCAACAATTCCATGGGTCTGTGATTCCATGACCATGGCTCCTCCTCACTTCCCTCTCATGGGGGCTTTAAGGGGTCCCATGCCTCTCCTGACACCTTTTTTTTTCCATCCCTTGACACAAAGTTGGTGGCCCCAAGCCCACACCTGGCTCTGCCCTCCCGGGGATGGTCACCCTGAGGACTATGCAACTGTTTCCCCGGAGCATCTTCCCTTCCCCTCTGCCTTTCTGCTGGGAGGTTGGGCATTGTGGCAGCCTTTTGGGACCATTCCCACAGCTCTGTGCCTCAGTTTCCCCATGCCAGAGTCACTTTCTTTGGTGCTTTCATGGCGTTGTGCTTTCAGAGAACCACCAAATGGGTTGGAGATGATCTGGTCCAACCCTTCTGCCATGGGCAGGGGCATCTTCCAGTAGATCAGGTTCCTCCAAGCCCCATCCATCCAGATCAGGTTCCTCAAAGCACCTTCCAACCTTCCAGTGACAGATCTGAAGCGTCCCTGCAAGGTGATGATGTTCTCTCAGGAGCTGGTGGCCTCTTCAGAGGTGACAAAGACCAAGCTGGTGGTGGCCAAAGCTCAAAGCCTTGTCTCTTTGCAGCACCTTTCCTGCCTGCAGCTGGTTTCCACCCCCAGCAGGCAGAGCAGCACGCTTGGGGCTCTTGCCCAGGGTGGGTGCCATGGCATCGCTGATGCCCAAGCTTGGCCTGTGGTGATGTTGTGGCTGCATCCCCCTGGTAGGACCTGCTGAAGCACACACCAGAGGACCACCCTGACCACCCCTTCCTCATCGATGCCCAACGCAACATCAAGCAAGTGGCTGAGAGGATCAACAAGGGCATGAAGAGCGCGGAGGAGGTGGAGAGGAACGCCAGGATCGTGCAGGAGATCGAGTCCCACATCGAAGGGATGGAGGATGTAAGTGTGGGGGCCTTGCATGGCCTTGGCCTTTCTTTCCTTCTCCTCAAAGCTCAACCACTTCTGCTCTGTCTGATGGAACATGAGCCCACGGTGGGCTCCTGGTGGGGTTGGGAAGGGTCTGGAGTGCCAGGTCTGAGGTAGAGGACCACAGGGGCAAGGACAAAGCTCACAATGGTTCTGCCCTGGGGCTCACCGCTCATAAGCCTCCTTGTCCCCCACAGCTCCAGGCCCCACTCCGCAGGTTCCTGCGCCAGGAGATGGTCGTGGAAGTGGTAAGAATGGGGTGGGCCTTGCCACCAGTGGGGCCGTGGGACTGTGCACTGGATGGGGTGGTGGAAAGCCATGACTGAGGGGCATGGGAGGCCTGTGTGCCCTGGGCAGGCTACGGGTGGGTGGGTGGACAGAGGAATGGATGGGTGGAAGGACAGAGGAATGGGTGGGTGGATGGATGGGTGGAGGAGTGGATGGATGGATGGAGGGTGGATGGCTGGATGGAGGGTGGAGGAATGGATGGAGGGATGGATGAATGGATGGGTGGGTGATGGATGGACAGATGGATAGAAGGGTGGAGGGATGGATGAATGGATGGATGGGTGGATGTGTGGATGGACAGATGGATAGAAGGGTGAAGGGATGGATGGAGGGATGGGTGGGTGGATGGATGAATGGATGGATAGAAGGGTGGCGGGATGGGTGGAGGGATGGATGGGTGGGTGGATGGATGGATGGATGGACAGATGGATAGAAGGGTGGAGGGATGAGGAGGGATGGGTGGGTGGATGGGTGGATGGAAGAATGGATGGATGGACAGATGGATAGAAGGATGGAGGGATGGGTGGGTGGATGAGTGGATGGATGGAGGGGTGGGTGGGTGGATGGGTGGATGGAAGAATGGATGGATGGACAGATGGATAGAAGGATGGAGGGATGGGTGGGTGGATGGATGAATGGATGGATGGATAGATGGATAGAAGGGTGGAAGGTTGAGTGGAGGGAGGGGTGGATAGATGAATGGATGGCTGGACAGATGGATAGAAGGGTGGAAGGTTGAGTGGAGGGATGGGTGGATGGATGAATGGATGGATGGACAGATGGATAGAAGGGTGGAGGGATGGATGGAGGAATGAAAGAACAGACAGATGTAGGACAGACGAATGGGCACAACATGGCATTTCCTAAGTGTGGGGGAAGATCAGGTGAGTTTGGGAGCAGTCAGGAGGCCAGAAGAAATCACAGGAACCCTGGGTCAGGGTTGGATAGGAAGGCTGGAGATGAAGGCTGTGAAAGTCCTCCTGAGCCCATGCCTGATGTTCCCATGGCCCTGATGCTGCCCCCTGAGTGGAACTCTGCAGCTTCGCCTTCGTGGCACCCACCTACCCTTCCACCCTTGCACCTCACGCCAAGGCCATGCATGGGGAAACTGAGTCAGGGATCACTGCCAGCACCAGTAGTGGTGGGTGAGGGCTGGATGCTAACCCCTTGGTGTCTCCTGCTGCTCCTCAGAAGGCAGTGGGTGGGAAGAAGGACCGCTCCTTCTTCCTCTTCACCGACCTGCTGGTGTGCACCACCTTGAAGCGCAAGTCTGGGTCCCTCCGCCGCAGCTCCATGAGCCTGTGAGTACCACCTGGAGGGCACCCACCAGGTCTTTGGAGCTGTCCTCACTGCATGGATGGACTTGAAGGTGTTGGGGATGTGGATGCAGCTCAGCCACACTCCCCCCTCTCAACTTCACAGGTACACAGCAGCCAGCGTGATCGACACCGCCAGCAAGTACAAACTGCTCTGGAAGCTGCCACTGGAGGATGTGGACATTGTCAAAGGTCTGTCACTGCCTGCTGGAGTGTCCCATCCCATCCAATGCCACTGCTCACTAAGGTTCCTCTGGGGGACACCAGGGAGGAAGGGGTTAATGCCACACCTGTGTTCCCCACGCAGGTGCCTCACAAGCCACCAACAGGGAGAGCATCCAGAAAAGCATCTGCCGCCTGGACGAGGACCTCAGCACCTTGGGGCAAGTCAGCAAACTGTCAGAGAGCCTCAGCTTCCCCCACCAGGTATGGGGGTGGTGGCCCTGGTGCTGTCCCCTGACTGGACACGTTCCCTGGAGGACTGACCTGGATGTCCTCTGTGGCATGGAACACCTGTGGAAGGGCTCCTCAAGGAGCCCAGATATCACCAACCCCAAAGCCACAGGACGATTGGGGCAGCCTCTGAAGGGTGCTGGGGGATGGATGAGGGCAGTACCGTGTGGTGGCCCTGATGCTGTCCCCTTGGCTCCCTAAGATGTCCTCTAGGACAGGGAGAACCTCTGAAAGGGCTGGTGGCCAGGAGTGCCCACTAAGGCCCCAGATTCCATCAGCCTCAAAGCCACAGAGGGTTTGGGGCAGCTTCTGAAGGGTGCTGGGGGATGGGCATGATCAGTACCATGTGGTGGCCCTGATGCTTTCTCCTTGGCTCCCTAAGTTGTCCTCTAGGACAGGGAGAACCTCTGAAAGGGCTGGTGGCCAGGAGTGCCCACTAAGGCCCCAGATTCCATCAGCCTCAAAGACACAGAGGGGTTGGGGCAGCCTCTGAAGGGTGCTGGGGGATGGATGTGGTCATCGCCAGGCGCGTGGCTGCTCGGAGCCCGTCCCCGAGAGCTGAAGGGTTGTGCCCCTTCCCCAGAGCCTGGATGATGTGATCAAGGACCTGATGGCTGCCATCCACCGGGAGCTGGCAGAGAAGCAATCCCTGTCCTTCAGCATGGCCTTCCCCCCCAACAAGGTGGAGCTCAGCACCACCAAAGCTGATGGCACTGAGTCCTTCATCTTCGAGTTCCCCAACCCCGATGCCCGGCTCAGCTTCGAGCAAGCCTTTGAGGATGCCAAGAAGAAGCTGGGTAACACCAAGGGACCGGGGAGGTGGAGGTGGTGATGGAGTCAACATCTCACAATCCAGCTTTGGGAGACCTCCATCCCTCACTTCTTCATCCTCCCATTTGATTTCTTTTCCCCAGCTTCCAGCAAAAACTGCCTGGACCCAGAGTTCCTCAAGGCCATCCCCATCATGAAGACGCGGAGTGGAATGCAGGTACTCGGTGGTGGTTGAGCTCAAGCATCCTACAGGACCTCCAGCCCCCTCTCTGGAGGTGTTCAAAGCCACATTGGCTGAGCAACCTGCTCGAGTGGAAGGTTTCCCTGCCCATGGCAGGAGTGGGGTTGGAACTAGATGCTAGATTCTCAGCCTGGAGAAAGGAAGGCTTCGAGGAGAGGCTTGTAGTAGCCTCTCAGTGTCTGAAGGGGGCTACAGGAAGGCTGTGGAGGGACTATTGACAAGGTCTTGTCATGCCAGGAGGAGGAGGAATGGGTTTAAACTGGCAGAGGGGGGATTGAAAGTGGATGTTAGGAAGATGTCCTTGGCAGGGAGGGTGGGGAGACACTGGCACAGGTTGCCCAGGGAGGTTGTGGAGCACAGAATCACCCAATGTGATCAAAGATCACATTGGGTGATTCTGTGCTCCACAACCTCCCTTGAGGTGTTCAAGTCTATGTTGGTTTAGGCTTTGTGCAACCTGTTCTAGTGGTAGGTTTCCCTGCCTATGGCAGGGGGTTGGAACTGGCTGAGCTTTGAGGTCCCATCCCACCTAAACCGTTCTATGATTAAGGTCCCTTCCAACCCTGTCCCTTCTCTGAATCTATGAATCATCTGGGTGGTCTTCCCACCAAGCTTCCAAGAGCTTCCAACTCATCCCATCTTTGGCTCCTTTGCAGTTCTCTTGTGCTTCTCCCAGCCACGGCAGCCCGGAGAACTCCCACGAGGTTTGGGTCTGCAACAGCGATGGCTACGTGGGGCAGGTTTGCCTGCTCAGCATCCGCAAGGAGCCCACGGTGGAAGCCTGCATCGCCGTCTGCTCCGCCAGGATCCTCTGCATCGCCTCCGTGCCCGGCCTCAAGCGAGCTCACAGGTAGGGCATTCCCCCCGGGCTGCCCGCCCCTGGAGCTGGTGGGCGTGGAGGGTGATGCTGGAGCTGCTTCTCTTTCCTCCCTCCCCTTCCCCTGCTGGCAGCAGGGAACGCGGGGAGCCGGTGGGCAGTCCCTCCTCGGAGGTGGTCCCGACGCAGGCGGAGGAGGCAGGTCCACAGCCCTGCCTGCACATCTCCATCTCGGGGTCCTCGCTGGAGCTCTCCGAGCCGGTCGACGGCGGCAACAGGGAGCTGGTGCCCTTTGACAGCGATGACACAGATGATGAGTCCTCACCCAGCCCCTCGGGCACGCTGCAGAGCCAAGCCAGCCACTCCACCATCTCCTCCAGCTTCGGCAGTGAGTCCCTGCTCAGTGTGGAAACCTTGCTTCTTTGACCCCAAAAATGGTGGAGCCTTGGGGTGGGAGGGATGGCCTCAGGTTGCACCTGGGGAGGTTTGGGCTGGACACTAGGAAAAGATGGGCCTTGTTCACTGGCATTGGCACAGGCTGCCCAGGGAGGTAGTGGAGTCCCCATCCCTGGAGGTGTTTAAAGGCTGTGTAGATGTGGGGCTTGGAGATATGGCTTAGTGGTGGACTTGGTAGAGTAGAGCTAATGGTTGGACTTGAGGGTCATAAAGGTCTTTCCCAACCTGGGTGATGCTGTGATCTTTCAAAGTCATCTTAGCCTGACCCTGCTGCAGGCAGCAGGGACCTCTTCAGCTAGAGCAGGTTGCTCAGAGACACATCCAACCTGATGTGGAAAGGCTCCAGGGATGGGGCATCAGCTGGGCCAAGGTCTCGCCCTCAGCTGGGCCAAGGTCTCACCATCCTCAGCATCATAAATGCCTTTCTTAGATCTGCTTTAAATCTCCCTCTTTAAATTTCAAGCCATCACTCTCTGTCCCATCACAACAGACCCTGCTAAAAGGATGGGCAGCTCCATGGCTTTGGCCAATCCCCGCCTTGTGTTCCTCAAGGACTTCCCCAGGTGGTGGCTTCTGAGCAATAAAAAACCCAAATCCTAGGGGAAGAGCTGCTGGGGGGCACCAGCCCAACACTTTGATGCTGATGTGAGGCTGGAGGCTTTGGGTGAAATTTGGTGGGGTTTGAGGGTCATTATCCCTGTGTCCTTCCCGTGGCTCAGCATCACAAGGGGACCTGTGGTAGAATCACAGAATGGTCTGGGTTGGAAGGAACCTCCAAAGGTCATTCCAGGTCTGGAGCTCTCAATATAGGAATGATGAGGACCTGATGGAGTGGGTACAGAGGAGGGACAGGAAAATGATCAGGGGGTTGGAGCAGCTCTGCTATGAGGACAGGCTGAGGGAGCTGGGGGGGGTGTTCAGCCTGGAGAAGAGAAGGCTCCAGGGAGACCTCAGAGCAGCCTGCCAGGACCTGAAGGGGGCTACAAGAAGGCTGCAGAGAGACTGTTTGCAAAGGGCTGCAGGGACAGGATGAGGAGCAGTGGTTTGAAATGAGAGAAGAGGAGATTTAGATTGGATGTGAGGAACAAGTTCTGCACCAGGAGGGTGCTGGAACACTGCAACAGATTTCCCAGGGAGTTGGTTGAGGACTCATCCAAAGTGAGGCTGGGCAGAGCTGTGGGCAACCTGCTCTAGTGCAGGATGTCCCTGCTGAGTGCAGGGGGAGATGGATTGGATGAGCTTTGGGGGTCCCTTCCAACCCAGACCATTCTGTGATTCTTATTTTGGCATAAAAGGTTTTTATATTGGCCTAAAAGGTTCTCATCCCTGGAGATATTCAAGGTGAGGCTAGAGAGGGCTGTGGGCAACCTGATCTAGTTGAGGATGTCCCTGCTGAGTGCAGGGGGGGGTTGGACTGGATGAACTTTGGGGGTCCCTTCCAACCCAAACCGTTCTCTCATTCCATGCTCTAGTCCAACCCCTATCTGCAGCCAGCAGATACTGCTAGCCTGACCCATTCCTTCCTCCTCCTCCACAGACGAAGAGATGCCAAGCTGCAAGGAGGCAACTGTGGAGACAACGAGCTCAGAGGAGGAGCAAGAACCTGGCTTCATGCCCATCACTGGCAGCTACAGCCAGAACCGGCGCGGGGAGAGCCCTACGGACGGGCGAGCTCTGCGCCGCTCCAGCCGCGGCTCCTTCACCCGCGGCAGCCTTGAGGACCTCCTCAGCCTGGACCCCGAAGCCCATCAGAGCTCCATGTGGTTGGGCACTGAGGATGGCTGGTATGTCTCCCAGGAGTGGGGGGAGAGGGTCTGGGGAGACCTTCCAAGTAGCTGATCAGGGGGTTGGGAGCAGCTCTGCTATGAGGACAGGTTGAGGGAGCTGGGGGTGTGCAGCCTGGAGAAGGCTCTCACCTTAGGTCTCTAAGGAGAACTAAGAGCAGCCTGCCGGGACCTGAAGGGGGCTACAAGAAGGCTGCAGAGAGATTGTTTGCAAAGGGCTGCAGAGACAGGAGGAGAGGCAATGGCTTCAAACTAGAGCAGAGCAGACTGAGATTGGATGTGAGGAGCAAGTTCTGCAATTCGTCCTGGCTGGGAGCAGAAATGCTGTGGCCAGCAGCAGCAGGGAGGGGATTGTGCCCTTGGGCTCTGCTCTGGGGAGGCCACACCTCGAGGGTTGTGTTCAGGTTTGGGCACCTCAAGGCAAGAGGGAGGTGGAGGTGCTGGAGCCAGGGCAGAGGAGGGCAAGGAAGCTGGGGAAGGGCCTGGAGAGTGAATCTGCTGAGGAGAGGCTGAAGGAGCTGGGGATGGTTAGAGTGAGGAAGAGGAGGCTGAGGGGAGAGCTCATGGCTGCCTACAGCTGCCTGCAAGGAGGTTGTGGAGAGGTTGGTGCTGGTCTCTTCTGCCAGGGAATTAGTGCTGGGACAAGAGGGAATGGCCTCAAGCTGCCACTGGGGAGGTTTAGGCTGGAGAGGAGGGAAAATGTTTTCCCAGCAAGAGTGGTGCTGGAATGGGCTGGGCAGGGAGGTGGTGGAGTCCCCAACCCTGGCTGTGTTTAGAAGTGGTTTGGATGTGGTGCTTGGGGCTATGGTTTAGGGTGAGCCTTGCAGAGCAGGGCTCTGGGCTGGACTTGGTGACCCTGAAAGGCTTTGCCCACCTGACTGCTTCTGTGGTTCTGTGACCATGAGGGTGCTGGAAAACTGGAGCAGGCTGCCCAGGGAGGTGATTGTGGCCTCATCCCTGGAGATATTCAAGGCGAGGCTGGACAAGGCTCTGGGCAACCTGATCTGGTTGAGGATGTTCCTTGCTGACCACAGAAGGGGTTGAACTGGAGGAGCTTTGAAGGTCCCTTCCAACCCAGACCATTCTATGACACATGATATGGGGCAGACATCTCTACCCCCCACCCTTATCCCAGGTGGGCTTCAAGCTTTGGTCTTCTCCTGCAGCATCCACGTGTACCAGTCCTCGGACAACATCCGGAACAGGAAGAACAGCATGAAGATGCAACACTCTGCTGCTGTCATGTGCATCTTGTAAGTCAGGCAGAGGCATCTGGGGCTCCAGGATTGCCCTAGCAAGGTGGTTTGGGGGGTGGCCAAGCAAGACTTGTGCCCTCTGGTGGGATGAGAGGCAATGGATGCAGACTGCGGCACAGGAAGTTCCACCTTGGTATGAGGAAGAGCTTCTTTGCTGTAAGGGTCACAGAGCACTGGAAGAGGCTGCACGGAGAGGTTATGGAGTCTCCTCTGCAGACTTTGGGTCACAGAGCACTGGAAGAGGCTGCCCAGGGAGGTTATGGAGTCTCCTCTGCAGACTTTGGGTCACAGAGCACTGGAAGAGGCTGTCCAGGCAGGTTGTGGAGTCTCCTTCCTTGGAGACTTTGGGTCACAGAGCCCTGGAAGAAGGTCCCCAGGCAGGTTGTGGAGTCTCCTTCTCTGGAGACTTTGGGTCACAGAGCACTGAAAGAGGCTGTCCAGGGAGGCTGTGGAGTCTCCTTCTCTGGAGACTTTGGGTCACAGAGCACTGGAAGAGGCTGCCCAGGGAGGCTGTGGAGTCTCCTCTGGAGACTTTGGGTCACAGAGCACTGGAAGAGGCTGCCCAGGGAGGCTGTGGAATCTCCTCTGGAGACTTAGGGTCACAGAGCACTGGAAGAGGCTGCCCAGGGAGGTTATGGAATCTCCTCTGGAGACTTAGGGTCGCAGAGCACTGGAAGAGGCTGCCCAGGGAGGTTGTGGAGTCTCCTTCTCTGGAGACCTTCGAGACCCATCTGGATGCGCTCCTGTGTGACCTGTGCTGGATTCCACGGTCCTGCTCTGGCAGCAGGGTTGGAGTCCAGATCTCCAGAGGTTCCTTCCAACCCCTAACATCCTGTGAGCCTGTGGCTCTCCAGCTGCCTGGCTAAGAGTTCTTCTCCCTGCAGGTACCTGGACAACCAGGTCTTCGTCTCGCTGGCCAACGGGGAGCTCGTTGTGTACCAACGGGAAGCAGGTGAGGCCAGACTGGGGGCATCAAAAGCTTCTGGTGGGGTTAAAGGCAGCCCCAAAGTGGTGGCAGGTGGGTGGGTGGGCTTGAGCAGCCCCTTCTTGAGGCATGCTTGAGGTGCTGGTGGCTTCCCTGCTGGCACAGAATCATCAAACCACCGAATGGGTTGGAAGAGAACTTAAAGGTCATCCAGTGACAACCTCTGTGCCATGGGCAGGGACAACTTCCACTAGACCATGGTGCTCCAGGTCAACCTGTCCTTGAATACCTCCAGGGCGGGGGCAGGGTGCTAGAGCCCCCAGTCAGATGGAGGTATTCATCCTCCTTCTGGTCCCTGCCTGCCAACTTACATCCCCTGGGCTCATCAGCTCATGTCCCCTTTAGCAGGGGACTTGGAGTTGGCCATCTCCAACTCTTACATGTGAGGTGGTCATAATGGCTGGGTCAAGATGGGACTTGTCTGGGAGGCTTTAACTACCAACCCCACTCCCCCTCACCCTTCACAGACCTTGAACACCTCCAGGAAGGGGGCAGGGAAGGGACATCCCTTGAAGGGTGTTGGAGACCCCAAAACTGGAGTCAGGTGGAAGTCTTCATCTTCATTCTGGTCCCTGCCTGCCAGGTTGCATGCCCTGGGGTCATCAGCTTCTGTGTCCTTCAGCAGGGGAGCTAGAGGTGGCCAAAGGCTGAGGGAGCTGAGGATGTTTAGCCTGGAGAAGAAGAGGCTCAGAGGGGACCTCGTTGCTGTCTACAACTACCTGAAGGGAGGCTGTAGCCAGATAGGAGTTGGTCTCTTCTCAGTGTGCCCAGTGGGCAGCAGAGCCAATGGCATCCTGGGCTGGCTCAGGAGCAGTGTGGGCAGCAGGACAAGGGAGGTTCTTGTGCCCCTGTGCTCAGCACTGCTCAGGCCAGCCCTGGAGTGCTGTGTCCAGTTGTGGGCTCCTGAATTGCAGAGAGATGTTGAGGTGCTGGAAGGTGTTGAGAGAAGGGCAGCAAGGCTGGGGAGGGGCCTGGAGCACAGCCCTGTGAGGAGAGGCTGAGGGAGCTGGGGGTGTGCAGCCTGCAGCAGAGGAGGCTCAGGGCAGAGCTCATTGCTGTCTGCAGCTCCCTGCAGGGAGGCTGTAGCCAGCTGGGGTTGGGCTCTGCTGCCAGGCAGCCAGCAACAGAAGAAGGGGACACAGCCTGAAGCTGTGGCAGGGCAGGTCTAGGCTGGCTGTGAGGAGGAAGTTGTTGGCAGAGAGAGTGATTGGCATTGGAATGGGCTGCCCAGGGAGGTGGTGGAGTGGCTGTGCCTGGAGGTGTTGAAGCCAAGCCTGGCTGGGGCACTTAGTGCCATGGTCTGGTTGGTTGGGCAGGGCTGGGTGCTAGGTTGGGCTGGCTGAGCTTGGAGCTCTCTTCCAACCTGCTTGGTTCTATGATGAGCTTTGGGGTCCCTTCCAACCTGCTTGGTTCTATGATGAGCTTGGAGCTCTCATCCAACCTGCTTGGTTCTATGATGAGCTTGGAGCTCTCTTCCAACCTGCTTGGTTCTATGATGAGCTTTGGGGTCCCTTCCAACCTGCTTGGTTCTATCTCCAACCCTCACACGTGGGATGGTTGTAATGGCTGGGTCAAGATGGGACTCGTTTGGGAGCCTTTAACCACCAACCCCATTCCCCCTCCCCCCTCGCAGGCCGCTTCTGGGACCCCCAAAACTCCAAATGCCTGTCCCTGGGCTCACCAGGGAGCCCTATCACCAAGATGGTGGCGGTGGCAGGGAAGCTGTGGTGCGGCTGCCAAAACAGAGTCATCGTCCTCAACACCGCTACGCTGGCGCAAGAGGTAGAGCAGGCAGCAGCGGCAGGTCCGGAGGGTGGTGGGCGCCGTGGGTGGCATCCTCACTGGCACGGCTGTGACTCTGTCACCCGCAGCACACGCTCCAGGTGGGCCAGGACAGCGGGCGCAGCGTCACCTGCATGGTGAGCGCTGGCAGCGGCGTCTGGGTGGCCCTGCAGAGCAGCGCCCAGGTCAGGCTCTACCATGCCACCAGCTATGAGCAGCTGGCCGAAGCTGACATCACCCCTCCGGTGCACAAAATGCTGGCAGGTAAGTGCCAAGCAGCGGCACATCTCCGGCTGGGTGCCCCTCGTGGTCTCCAGTGGGTACTGGTGGCTGTTATCCTGCCTCCGGTGCTGCCGGCCCCGGCAGCAGGAGGACACAGAGCATCCCAAAGTGCTTTGCTTTAGACCAACCCAAGGAGGATTCTGAGGTCCCAGCCCAACCAAGGAGGATTGGAGCCCCTCAGTGTAGGAATGACGTGGACCTGATGGAGCAGGTCCAGAGGAGTGCCCCAGAAATGATCAGGAGGTTGGAGCAGCTCTGCTATGAGGACAGGCTGGGGAAGCTGGGGGTGGGAGCCTGGAGAAGAGAAGGCTCCAGGCAGACCTAATGGCAGCCTGCCAGGACCTGAAGAGGGCTACATGAAGGATGGAAAGAGACCTGCAGTGGCAGGACGAGGGCAATGGCTTCAAACTAGAGCAGAGCAGATTGAGATTGGATGTGAGGAACAAGTTCTGCATGAGGATGGTGCTGGAACACTGCAGCAGGTTGCTTGGGGAGGTGGTTGTGGCCCCGTCCCTGGAGATGCTCCAGGTGAGGTTGGACAGGGCTGTGGACAGCCTGATCTAGTGGAGAATGTCCCTGCTGAGTGCAGGAGGATTTGGACTGAATGAGCTTGGAAGGTCCCTTCTAGCCCAGCCCATTCTGCATCCAGTTCTGGAGCCTCTATTCCAAGAGGGCTATGGAGGTGCTGGAAGGTGTCCAGGGAAGGGCCAGGAGGATGAGCAGAGGGCTGGAGCTGCTCTGCTGTGAGGAGAGGCTGAGGGATTTGGGACTGTTCAGTCTGGAGAGGAGAAGGCTCCCATGCAGGGGGCTACAAGAAATCTGGGGAGGGACTTTTTAGGCTGTCAGGGAGTAATAGGCCTGGGGGGGGGATGGAACAAAGCTGGAAATGGGTAGACTCAGACTGGATGTTAGGGAGAAGTCCTTCAGCATGAGGGTGGTGAGACCCCGGCACAGGTTTGCCCAGGGAGGTGGTGGAAGCCCTGGAGGCAGTGCTGGAGGTGAGGTCTGAGCAGAGCAGAGTGACAGAATCCCCTCCCTGCCCTGCTGCTCTCCCTGCTCTGGCTGCAGCCCAGGCCCTGCCTTACAGCTCAAATCAGAGCTGGGAGCACATCCTGCACATTGTGCTTCAGGTGTTGGCACCAAACGGTTCCAGGAAGCCCTCTCATGGAGAAGGATGGAAGAAAAACACCCTGGAGGGGTTTAAGGCCAGGCTGGATGAGGCTCTAGACAGCCTGATCTAGTGTGAGGTGTCTCTGCCCGTGGCAGGGAGGTTGGAACTGGCTGATCCTTGCGGTCCCTTCCACCCCTGACTGATTCCATGACTCCACGGTTCTCTGCTCCCCGTATCCCACATGCCCACGGGGACGGGGAGCGGTTGTGACCTGGGCGGCATTGCCGAGGCGGTGCCAGCTCAGGTCTGGGGTGGGCTCCGTCCCCAGGCTCGGATGCCATCATCCGGCAGCACAAAGCAGCCTGCCTGCGGATCACAGCCCTGCTGGCTTGCAAGGACCTGCTGTGGATCGGGACCAGCGCCGGCGTGGTGCTGACCCTCTCCGTCTCGGCCAAGGCGGCTCCGACGCTGGTGGGACTGTCGCAGGGTCACACCGGGCACGTTCGCTTCCTCACCGCCATCGAGCTGCCCGAGGGCTTCGATCTCCTCTTCCCCTTGCCGAGGGAAACAGGTAGGTGGGATGGGTTAAGGGGAGGGGGGGAGGGTCCAGCTTTGACACCCTTCCCCCACCTCCCCTCTCACCGCCTACATCATCCCGGAGGATTTTTCTTTCGACCTGCTGATGGACAACTGAGAATCGCCTGGAGGCGATTCTGGGCTCCAGAGCCCTCACTCCAACCTTGCCACTGAGGAAAATGAGGGTGGGAGGGAAATGGGTGTTGCTGCCCACCTCCAGGTCTTGGGTGCCCCCAGATTTCCCTGGGAAGAACCAAAATCCCATGGGGAGAAGCCACTGCTGAGTCTCATCCAGACTGGTCCCCAAGTCAGGGTGGGATTGAGAGGAGGTGATTTTGCAGGGAGCAGGTAGTAATTTGGGGGGGGGGGAGGGGCAGCTGCTAGGGGTGGGAGAGGTTTTAAAGGTGAAGAGGTGGAGCCTGGGGAAGTGGTGGTGATGCTGGGATGCTGCTGGTGGGCTGGAGCTGGTGGGTTGGTGATGCTGGGAGGAGGCTGCTTGAAGGATGATGTTGGGGTGATCGTGATGGGAGGATGCTGGGGTGGTGCTGGTGGAGTGATGCTGCTGGGAGGAGGATTTTGGGGTGATCCTGGGATGCTGGTGGGAGGATGCTGGGATGATCCTGGTAGGAGGATGCTGGGGTGATCCTGGGATGCTGGTGGGAGGATGCTGATTGGGGTATTTTGGGATGTTGCTGGTGGGAAGATGCTGGGAGGATGCTAGGATGATCCTGGTAGGAGGATGTGGGATGCTGCTTGTGTGAGGGTGGTGAGGTGATGCTGGGATGCTGCGGTGATGCTGGTGGGGTGATGCTGATTGAAGTATTCTGGGGTGTTGCTGCTGATGTTACTAGTGGGAGGATGCTGGGGTGGTCCTGGGATGCTGTTGGTGGGAAGATGCTGGTATGAAGCTGGTGGGAGGATGAGGAGGTGATGCTGGGAGGATGCTGGTGGGATGATACTAGGATGATATTGATGGGATAATGCTGGAGTCATATTGGGGGGATGATGATGCTGGGACGCTTGTGAGAGGATGCTGGGATGACACTGGTGGGATGATGCTGGGGTGATGCTGCTGGGGTGATGCTGAAGTGTTGCTGCTGGGATGATGCTGAAGTGTTGCTGCTGGGATGATGCTGGGGTGATGCTGTTGGGGTGATGCTGAAGTGTTGCTGCTGGGATGATGCTGAAGTGTTGCTGCTGGGATGATGCTGAAGTGTTGCTGCTGGGATGATGCTGAAGTGATGCTGTTGGGATGATGCTGAAGTGATGCCGGAGTGACAGACGATGCTGGGGTGGGACGATGAGGTGAAAAGGTAAGCTCTGGGGGGGCCATCTGGCAGCACACTGGGATCCTGTCCTTGTCAGGGGCTGAGAAGCCAAACGAGGCAGAGAAACGAGACCCATCACGCCCCCGTGCCCCTGCCCTGGCCCTCTCCAAACCCAAGATGCTGGTGATCAGCGGCGGGGACGGTTACGAGGACTTCCGCCTGACCAGCAGCAGCGAAACGGTGGGACGGGACGACAGCACCAACCACCTCCTCCTCTGGAGAGCATGAACAGCCATGGTCCCCCCACCCTGGGACCATCCCAGCATGGAAAGGGGGTGCTGACCCCCCTTATATGCAGAGAAGAGGGGTCTCGACCCCACCTCCCCACCACCCCCCACCCCAGCGCCTCTCATCTCCGACCCTGCTGCTCTCTGTGTGCTCGGGGTTGGGGGGGATGAGCTCCGGTCCCCCCACTGTCCCCCCCCAGCCACCACATTGATCTGGGAGGGACATACACACAGACACACACACACATGCACAGACAGACACCGCTTTTGGGGTGTGGAGAAGACTTAGGGGGTGGTGGAGGGCTGTGTGCTCTCGGGAAGACTCTACTGAAGGAGCATCCTTGGGGACCAGCCGGAGGATGCCCTACAGCCAGGAACCTGCCTCGCTCGCTCTCTGGTTTTGTGTGTGCCTGCTTTGGGGAGGAAGGGGACAAGGAAGGGGTCCCAGCGCTGTCACACCTCTCCTTACCCTTCTCCCACAACCCCAAGGGGACCCCCTCCTGGCCCTGCTGCGGGACCACCCCAAGGGACAATCCACCCAGGGGTGCAGCCGCCCGCCCTCCGCCCTGGGCTGCCTGCTAACCTGCTCGCTCCATCGCCAGCACCCAGATAGCTCTCTTTGTTTGTTTGTTTGTTTGTTTTAAATATATATATATTATATATAGATAAACCTCTTTATTTATTTGGAAGGGGAGGGGTCCAAGGACATCATCATGTCACTGCCAATCTCTCTGCCTAAAGGTGGCTGCAGAGCGGTCTGGAGGAGAAGGGTTTGGAGGTGTCGGTTGGTGCCAAAGTGCCCAGGAGCCAGCACTGGTCGCTGGCAGCCCAGCAGGTAGCTGTGTGCTGGTTGCAGACAGAGGAGGGGGAGCAGCAGGGCAGGGAAGGGATTCTGCCCCTCTGCTCTGCTCTGCTCTGCTTGAGGCCACACCTGCAGCACTGCCTCCAGCTCTGGTGCCCCCAGCACAAGAGGAACATGGAACTGATGGAACAGGTCCAGACAAAGCCATGGAGATGATCAGAGGGTTGGAGAATCTCCCCTATGGGGACAGGCTGGGAGAGTTGGGGCTGTTCAGCCTGGAGAAGAGAATGCTCCAGGGAGACCTTAGAACAACCTTCCAGTACCTGAAGGAGCTACAGGAGAGCTGGGGAGGGACTTTGGACAAGGGCTGGGAGTGACAGGAGGAGGGGGAATGGATTGAAGCTGGAAGAGGAGAGATTGAGAGTGGAGATGAGGAAGAAATTCTTGAGAGTGAGAGTGGGGAGAGACTGGCACAGGTTGCCCAGGGAGGCTGTGGCTGCCTCCTCCCTGGAGGTGTTAAAGGCCAAGTTGGATGAGGCCTTGAGCAAGCTGTGCTGGTGGGAGGTGTCCCTGCCCATGGCAGGGAGCTTGGAACTGGAACCTTCCAACCCATTCTATGAGACTGGGGGAATCAAAACCTTGCCAGCAGGCAGACTTGGACCCGACTGATGGAGCTGAAGCCATGCAGGTGTGATGGAACAAGGGGGAAATTAGGGTCCTGCTTCTCATCTTGATGATTCCCATGGGATTTCACAGCCTGGGAAGTGGGATGAAGCCACAGCTTAGGCTCAGAGCATCTTCTGGATGAAAACAAGCATCGCTGGAACGTGAGGCCCAGGGAAGCTGTGGATGCCCTCCCTGGAGGTGTAGAAGCCCAGGCTGGATGAGGCCTTGAGCAACCTGGGCTGGTGGGAGGTGTCCCTGCCCATGGCAGGGAGGTTGGAACTGGCTGAGCTTTAAGGTCCCTTCCAACCCAACCCATTCTATGATCATCTGGATTAGAACAAACATCACCTTTGCGTTCTCCTGCATGACACCAGGAATGTCCCCTGTCCCCTCACCCCTAAACTGGAGTGGCAGCCACAGGGACCCTAACAATGGGACTTTTCAGGGTCAACCCCTTCTCATTTCCTTCCCCCCCCGCCTCTATTCCCCCTTTTTCCACCCCTGCTTTCACTTCAGGGTCCAGTCGAGGTCAGTGCTCCCAGACCTCAGCACTCTCTTGTCCCCATAGGGGAGGTGAAAAGCACAGGGGTAGGGAGGAATTGGGGTGTCCCAGTGGGTGACAAGATGCTGCCAGCCCATGTCTGTCTGTCCATCCTCGGTGGGGGGGGATGTTCTAATGAGAATATTTGGAGAAGGGAGGGGGAAATTTGGTCCATTTTAGGGTCTCTTTGTCATTAAAGGTCACCTGTGTGAGAATGAAGCCAGCCTGGTCTTGTCTTTCACCTTAGGAGGATGACAGGGATGGAGTGAAGGACACAAGGGGGGCAGCACCCATTGGCATCACTGTCACCCCCAATGCTGGAATGGAGGACACCATCCCAGTGGCCATATTATCACACCAGCCTTAGGGGAGCACTGCAGTGGGTAGAGAGGGTTTCTCAAACCCAACCACGATGGGGGTGTCCCCAGTGTGAGCAAAAGTGTGCCCTGGAGAATGGGATGAGACCAAGATGGGATGATGCTGGGATGGTTCTGGTGGGATGCTGCTGGGAGAAGTGATGCTGGGAGGATGCTGAGATGATTTTGGTGGGAGAAGTGATGCTGGTGGGAGGATGCTGAGATGGTTTTGGTGAGATGCTGCTGGGAGAAGTGATGCTGGTGGGATGATGCTGGGATGGTTTTGGTGAGATGCTGCTGGGAGAAGTGATGCTGGTGGGAAGATGCTGGGATGGTTCTGCTGGGATGGTGCTGATGGAAATGGTGCTCGTGGGCTGATGCTGAGGCCACGCTGGGATGCTGTTGGTAGGGTGATACTGAGATGCTGCTGCCAGCGGGTTGCTTGTGAGAGGACGCTGGGATGATACTGGTGGATGATGCTGGGATGCACTACACGGTGCAGCACCCATGGGTGCCTCCTTTATGAGCCCATTGAGGAACAGAAATCTTCTGGGTTTTGCCAAAGAAAATTCCCTTCCTGGATGATAAAAACCTTCTAAGAGTTTATTTCCCCCCAAAAAAAAAATCCTTCCACCGCTGGGCTGAATCCCAGAACCCTTCCAAAATCCCAACCCCCATCCGCCTGCAAACGACCTGCACCTGCCACCTCCTGCCCGCAGGTGGCGCTGATGAGGGAGATGGGAGGGGGGCGGGAGTGGGGGCGTGGTTTTCCCCGTGACGTCAGGCGGATGGGCGGTGCCAAGGGGCAATGCGGCCCCGGCGGGTTCATTCATAAAGGAGGAACCGAGCCCGACGAGGCGGCCCCGGGGAGCCCGGCGGGCCCCGGGGGGGCAGGTAAGGGGCACCCCAGCTTCGATCTCTTCCTCTCTGCCCTGAGCGGCCTTCTGCTGAGCCGGGGGTGGTGATGGGGAGCACTTCTCTTTAAGGAGCTCTGTCCTCTTCTGAGGGGTCTGGGTTTGGGGGGCGCTGCTCTGAAGGGGGGAGCGGGGGCAGAAGCGGTGCCTTTGGAGCGGTTTTTGGGTGGGCTTGGGGGTGCTTGGCCCCCCCATAAAAGGGGAGGGTGTTGGGGGTAGGTTGTTCTTCACGGAAAGGGTTGTCAAAGCTTGGAAGAGGGCAGCGGTGGAGTCCTCAGCCCTGGGGAGGTTTAAAAGGTCAGGCGTTGGGATAGGTTGCCCGGGGAGGTGGCGGAGTGGCCACCCCTGGGGGCGTTCAGGCATCGTGCGGAGATGGCACTTGGGGGGCATGGTTCGGTGGCCTTGGTGGCCCTAGGTTGGTGGTTGTGCTTGATGACCTGGCAGTGCTGGGATGTCTTGGACTTGGTCTTTTCCGACCGAGCGGTGCTGGGATGCGTTGGACTTGACCTTATCCAACCTAAACAATTCCACGACTGATCTTATCCCAGAGAACACCCGGGAAGCATCCCCCTTTGGAGCTGATCGAAGTTAGGGGGACAGAGGTTGGAGAACCTTGGTGCTGGCTGCAGCTGCTGCGGCTTGAATGTGGGTTAGAATAAAAGGGAGGAGAGAAGGGAGGGAGGAGGGGGGGGAGGGAAAAGTAGGTTAAGAAAAAACTCAGCAGCAGCTGCCTGGAAAAAAAAAAAGAGAGAGAGAGAGAGAGAGGGAGGGAAGGAGGGAGGGAGGAATTGTGTTGGATGGAGTTGGATTGGGTTGGAGTTTGTTTCTCTGGCCAAAGCTGGAAAATCACAGGGCTGTCAGCCAAGTGCCTGCATCAGCTGCGGTGCTGCAGTGAGGGCTCACCCTCAGAAACGAGACACCCTCCCCCCTAAAATGAGCCTGGGACCTTGGAGCTACCAAAGCTTTACCTCTGAGCTCCTTCGATTGAGGCTTGGGCAGGGTGGGGGATGGGCTTGGAGCAGTTCGGTTGCTCCCCCACAGCTCTAATAGCTCCTTGGGCGTGGATGTGACCCGGGCTGAGGTTTGCTCCTTCTGGAGGACAATTCTTGTCCCAAGCCGCTTTCCAAGAGCTGCTCCCTAAAAGGTTTGCTGAGCAGTTGCTGCTTTTTTCCCTTCCCTTCCCCCCCCCCCCCCCTTTCTCTTTTCATTCTTCCCAGTTTATCTGCAGGAGTCATCAGCTGAAATCCAGTTCCCCCATGGGGGGGGGAAGCCTTCCCTGGAATCCTGGCTGGCAGCCTTGGGTTACAAGGCTATATTTAAGGGACAGCTGGCAAGAAAAAGCTTGTTTGAGCCAGTTGGATGTGTGTGTGTGAGGGGTGGGGGGGTTTAAGGGGGTGGAAATCACCTTCCCTGGGGTGCTTGTGGTGATGGTAGGGTACAGAAAGGTGGAGTGTCCCCAGAATGCTGGGTCTGGCCCTGATGGGCTGCTGGGTTGGTTTTTTGGTGGTGTCCTGTGTGTCTTCTGAGGGCAAATTATGGTCGGTTTAGTTTTTTCCAGGGGGCTTCAGAGCTTCTTTCCACTCTGGAAGGGCAGTTGGGCATCCCACTGGCACCAGCTGAGGCTTTGGGCTTGCATCCTCCATCCCCCACAGCCACCTTCAGGGGGTATCCCCCAGCTTCCTCCTCCAAAACCTGAGTCCTGGGGTGGCCATGACTAGGCAGAGCTCTAGTGACAATCAGGAGCTGGCACCTGCTGGGCCTTGTGTTCCTACATCCCCATGGCAGGGGCTTGGTCATCTCTGGGAGGTCCTTAAGTCTGGCTTTAGATCTGCCTTACCTGGAACCAGCTCTGGTCCCCATTGCTAGGTCTTGGTCACCTAATTGAGGTCCTTAATCCTTGGATTGAGTTTGGCTTTAGATCTGCTTTACCAGTGACCAACTCTGGTCCTTGTACCTCCTATGTCCCCGTGGCAGGGTCTTGGTCATCTAATTGAGGTCCTTAATCCTTGGATTAACTTTGGCTTTAGGTCTGTTTTACCTGGGCCCAACCCTTGTGGGGTTTGAATCTGTTTGGCTGGAAATGATGAGCCCCAGCTCCAAGAAAGCCAAGATGCAGCACCCCAAACATCTCAGGCTTAAAGTCTTAACTGTGCTGAAGGACTAAACCACTTCAAGTTGCTCTTAAACTCGGGTTTAATCAGTCCTGCCTTACAGAGTGAAGCTCTTGCACTCGTTGCACCCTCACTCTGCAATCAAGGGGCTCATCCCAAGTCCAGGGTGGGAGCTGGGAGGTGTCCCCATGGGATGCCATCACCTTGGGATGATGTTTAGCAGGGAGGTGGCACCTGGTGGGGCTTCCACCGGTTGGGATGAGCTGGCTCAGTGCCCCCTGCCCCTCCAAAAATAAACCATGGGGTCCAAATTCAGGCTAATCAGTGCTCATTATGACAGGCCCTGGGGGGTGAAAGAGTGGTTGGCATCATGCTGGCACCCTGGTAGAAGCTACTGAGTGCAACTGGTGAAGAGAGAATGCTCATTCTGGGGCCATGCCAACATGTCCCAACCCTACACCTTAGCACTCCCCTGCCTCACACCCCCCCACACAACCCCCTCCCAGCATCCCACCTCCCAAATTGTCAATCAGCTGCATCTCAGAGCATTGATGCTGGCCACTAATGAGGAGAACTTCGTCA
Organism: Tricholaema leucomelas; assembly: GCA_013400475.1. NCBI lineage: Eukaryota > Metazoa > Chordata > Aves > Piciformes > Lybiidae > Tricholaema lacrymosa > Tricholaema leucomelas. The sequence goes on along the minus strand of WAAF01019970.1, from coordinate 24,962 downwards.
GGCCCAGGCTGTAATGAAGCTCCAACCTGGCTCTCAGGGGACCGTGACGACCGGGGAGAGTTTCCATGCGGGCGGCAGAAGCTGGATCCGGGTTTGGGCTCTTGTTCTTCTCTTGTTTCCTCCCCTCCCTTCCTTGTGCTGTCAGCAATTAGGTTGATTTTAATAATTAATTTCTGAGCCTGAAATCTGGGATGGGAGGAGGAGGAGGAAGGAATGAGCCTGTGGGAAACAACTTCAGTTTTGCTTTCTTCTTCCCTTTTGTTTTAGCGACTTCATTTCCTTCTGGCAGACCTAAAAGGGTTTCCTCCAGAGCAGGATGATCCTTTCTTTTCTCCTGGTGTTTAGCATCATCTGCTCCTTCCCTTGCTCCTTGCAGGGTTTGTTCCTGACTCCCTTGCAGGGTTTGTTCCTGACTCCCTTGCAGGGTTTGTTCCTGACTCCCCTGCAGGGTTTGTTCCTGACTCCCCTGCAGGGTTTGTTCCTGACTCCCTTGCAGGGTTTGGTCCCTTCTGCCATCAGGGATGGAGCTGAGATCTGCGAGGGAAGGAGGGGATGATGCTGAGCACCCCCCCTAAAACCTCTGCTACAACTTGCAGGGGCATGGTGGAGGAGCTCTGCTGCAAGGCAGGTTTAGGCAGATGCCTTGGAGCATTCCCATGCAACCCTTAAGTTGCTTCTCCACTGGGATTTTTCACCCTGGATGGTGACCTTGGTGCTCCCCTTGGGCAGGTCTCCCCTGGTGAAGAAGAGGCTGAGGATGCTCTGGTGGCTCGTCACCATCCTGGGGGTGAGTGTGACCTCCTCACCCCAAACCCATCCCTCTGCATCTCTGCTTTCAGCTGCCCCCTGATGCTTGAACCCATCCCAGCATCACCACCACATCATCATAGCCACCACTGAGCAGCCCAAAACTGTTCCCACCTGGAATTTCACAGCAGCTCGAGACCTGGGGAGATGCTTTGGGTGGAGGGTTGTTGGTTGGGGTTTATTTTCCCTCCTCATGGTCTTCCTCCTCCTCTTCTGTCCTTCCTCAAAGCTTCTTGCAGGGTAAGGGCTGATCAGAAAGGTGGCTTCTCCCTTGCTGCTCTTCCCATGCCTGGGAGATGTCCTTGGGATGGGCCACTCAGGTATCCCAGGGGTTGGGGCTGCTCCCTTGGGGTGTCTTGGCCTGAGCAAAGGGCTGGCAGTGAGTTTCTATCAGCTGTGGGTGGGTTTGTCCCCACCAGGAGGTCACTTCCATCCCAAACTATGGTCCTATGTCACGAGTGATGGGCTTGGGTGTCTCAGGTTGGTAGTGCTGGTGAGGTTGGGTCCCTCAGGTTGGTGGTGGTGCTGGTGGTAACAAGGTTGGCTGCTTCAGGTGGTTGGTGGTGGGGTTGGGTGCCTCAGGATGGGGGTGCTGGTAGTGGTGGGATTGGATCCCTCAGTTTGGTGGTGGTGGGAATGAGGGTGGGTGCCTCAGGTGGGTGGTGGGAACAAGGCTGGGTGCCTCAGGGTGGTGGTGGTGGGGTTGGGTACCTCACAGTGCTGACAGTGGTGGTGTTGGGTCCCTAAGGGTGGTGATGGGGATGAGGTTGGGTTCCTCCCGGTGGTGGCAGTGGTGGGATCAGGTCCCTCATGGTGCTGCTGGTGAGGCTGCATCTGCTGTGGTGCATGCAAGGGATGGATCCATTGTGTCTTCGATGGATGCAGACCCATGGCAGAGCCCATGTGATGGCTTCACCTCTGCCATGGTGCCCCTGAGGGGCCTGTACCCATCACATCACCTGTGGCACCTTGGTACCCACCATGGTTCATGCAGTGGCTTTGCCTCTATGTGATAGGTTTGCTCCTGCCATGGTGCATGTGGTGGAGTTGAGGCCATCACGGCACTGGTGGTGGCTTTGCATCTGCCATGGTGCATGGAATGGGCTTGCATGCAGCATGGCACAGGTGGTGGCTTCCATCCACCCTGCTGATGGGTTGGCATTCACCCCCATGCCTGCCATGAGCTGGCACCCATCATATTGCTGCTGATGGGTTTGCATGCAGCATGGCACAGGTGGTGGCTTCCATCCACCCTGCTGATGGGTTGGCATCCAGCATGGCACAGGTGGTGGCTTCCATCCATCCAGTGAGTTTCCACCAGCTATGGTGCATTCAGTGGTGGATTGGCACCCATCCTCTTGTGCCACTTGTGACTGGCTGGCATCTGTCGTGGTCCAGGTGGCAATCTTGCATCCACCCCGTGGCTTGGGCTGGGTTCACCTCTGCCATGCCCATCACCAGCAGCACAGAGCTGGAGCAGCAGGCACTGAGCACTGCTCTTCTCCTCTCCCACAGGTGCTCGGTGGACCTGATGTGGTGGTGGGGAGCTGTGGTGCCCAGGAGCAGGGAGGATGCCCACCTGGAGAGGAGCCCACGGGGGTAAGCTGTGCCCACCCGTGGCACATCCACCTCGGAGCAGAGGTGCAGCATCCGTCCGTGGCTCACCTCCCTCTCCCCCCACCCATGCAGGAGTGTGGCTCGGTGGCATCATGCCGAGCTTGTCCCCCTGGCACCTTCTCACCAGGGGACGTTTCCTGCTCCTCTCACACTCGCTGCTGGGCCAGGAACAGAGTCCTGCTGGCACCAGGGACAGCGGTGACCGACAGCCGCTGCGGAGCCTGCCTGCCGGGGTGAGCCCATCTAAGGCATCCCTCCATACCCCCAGCCCTGCTGCCATCCCTGGGCCACCTCTTGACCTTCCTCTCCCACCTTACAGCTTTTACAGCCCTGAAGGGGAAAGGGACCCCCAGGGCCAGTGCCTGCCCTGCACCAACGCTTCCCACAGCACCATGGGGTGCCCAGGTGGGTGCTCAGCCTTGAGGTGTGCCCCTTCCCTCCCCCCCAGGCTGTGTGGGTGCTGATGTTCGCCCCGGGGATGCCACAGGATGTGGTCCTGCTGGGATGTGGTAGCTGAGAACATCTCCCAGGAGGTTCCACCTCAACATGAGGAGAACCCTCCTTGGTGTGAGAGTGGCAGAACCCTGGAGCAGGCTGCCCAGGAGGGTTCTGGAGTCTCCTTCTCTGGAGGCTTTCAAGACCCATCTGGATGTGTCCTTGGGTGATCCTGCTTTGAGAGCAGGGTTGGGGAGTTTGGACTCCATCTCCAGTGGTCCCTTTCATTCCCTGATGCCCACGAGTGACTTCTGCCTGTAGTGGGGCTCCTGGGAAGAGAGGATTTCATCCCAAGAAAGCTTCTTCCCCAGAGCTGCTCTGATGCCTCCTCCCCAACCCCCAAGGGCACCGTCGGGCTCGCAGCCCTGAATCGCCAGGCCAGCTGATGGTGACCAACAGGACACAGGTGACCTTGATGGGTGAGGAAGAGGAGGCAGCAGAGGCACAGGCAGCTGTGCTCACCATCGTCCCAGTCTTCTGTGCCATGGGCTTGTTGGGCATCCTGGTCTGCAACCTGCTGAAGAGGAAGGGTTACTACTGCACTGCCAGCAAGGACCCCCAGCCTGCTGGCACTGGTGAGCCCCTGGGTGATCCCAAATCCATCCCACATCCATCTCACCCTGCTTAGTCCCAGCTCTGGGTGATCCCAAATCCATCCCACATCCATCTCACCCTGCTTAGTCCCAGCTCTGGGTGATCTCAAATCCATCTCACCCTGCTTAGTCCCAGCTCTGGGTGATCCCAAATCCATCCCACATCCATCTCACCCTGCTTAGTCCCAGCTCTGGGTGATCCCAAATCCATCCCACATCCATCTCACCCTGCTTAGTCCCAGCCCTGTGTGCCCTCCTCCTCCCCCTTGTGCCAGGGCATCCTGCTCCTCCTTGGCAGGGTTTATCCCTCATCACCCCCACGGAGAGCTGTCCTCAGCCCTCAGTCAGTGTCCTCTCCCCCCCACCCCCCAACTTCTACCTCCAGGTCCCAGCTCCATCTACCAGCTGGAGGATGCCAATGAGGACACCATTGGGGTGCTGGTGAGGTTGATCACTGAGAAGAAAGGTCAGGAGGAGTTCCCGGTGGTGGGGGGGAGTGGGATGTGGATTGTGACAGCAAATCGACCCCTGTGACCCTGCCTTGGTGTCCCCTCCCCCCCCAGAGAACGCTGCAGCCCTGGAGGAGCTGCTGAAGGAACATCACAGCCAGCAGCCGACGCCTCCACTGGGCTGCACCCCCCCGGAGAAGTAAGAGCCCTCTAAGGCGGCACGGAGGAGCCCTTCGTGGGTGGGCCCGAGCCCATGCTGATAGCACTCTCCCTTCCCAGGCTCCACCTCCTGCCTCAGTTTCCCCTCCCCTGCTGGCACCACCACCATCTCCACACGGTGCAGGGTCCAGCCCCGTGTGCCCGCTGCAGCCAGAAGTGGCCTGAGGTGCTGCCACCGCCCCCTGCCACCAAGGCTCCCAGACCTGGGGCTTGTCCCAGCGAGGTCACCATCCTCTCTATTGGCAGGTAAGTGGGCATCCCCTAAACCCACCACAGCATCTCCCTCCCTCCCCCTCCCAGGGTTGGGGACAGGCTGATGTGGTGATGTCCCCATCCACCCAAACAGGTTTCGGGTATCCAGGATCCCTGAGACGAAGAACGAGGCTGGAGAGGAACCTCCCCAAGCTCCTCTCCCTGCTGGCAGTGGGATGAGGCCCCCGTGGCTGAAAAGCATCGATGGGCACCCCGAGGTGAGGAGGTGCAGAGGGAAGGTGGAGTGGAGAGGCTTGGAGGAGGGGGGAGGGGATCCTTCTAGGGTCAAAGTGGAACTTGGTGAGCCTGAAGGATAAAGCTTTAGCTCCGAGCATCTGGGGGGGGGTGGTCACAGAGCCATGGAATGGGTTGGCTTGGAAAAGATCTCCAAGGGCACTGAGTCCAACTGTCCCCCTGAAACCACCATGGCCACTAAACCGTGCCCCATGCATCTCTTCCACACCTTGTGAGGCTGGAGCAGCCCCAGGCCTCTTCCCAGGAGCTGGGAGGCTTCCAAAAGGACTTCACAGCTTGAGCCCGAAGGGCTTGGCTGAGTCCAACCCTCCTGTTTCCTCCCACCCCACACACTGAAGGTGCTCCAGGGGGTTGTGGGGTGGGTGCTGAGGGGGGTGCAGAGGAGGGTGCTGCTGCAAGGTGTTCATCTGCTGGAGGGTAGGAAGACTCTGGCTGGGCTGCATCCAGGGGCTGAGGCCAGTGGGATGAGGTTCACCAAGGCCAAGGGCTGGGTCCTGCACTTGGCTCACAACCACCCCAGGGAGGCTCCAGGCTTGGGGGGGCAGAATGGCTGGAAAGTGCCCAGCAGAGAAAGACCTGGGGGTGCTGGGTGACAGCAGGCTGGGCATGAGCCAGAGGGTGCCCAGGTGGGCAAGAAGGGCAGCAGCCGCCTGGGCTAGAGCAGCAGTGGTGTGGGCAGCAGGAGCAGGGCAGGGATTGTGCCCCTGGACTCAGTTCTGGGGAGGCAGCACCTTGAATCCTGGGTTCAGTTTTGGGCTCCTCAATGCCAGAAGGACACTGAGGAGCTGGAGGAGGTCCAGAGCAGGGCAACAAAGCTGGGGAAGGGTCTGGAAAGCAGGGCTGGGGAGGAGTTGGTTAGTCTGGAGGAAAGGAAGCTGAGGGTGAGACCTTCTGGCTCTCCACAGCTCCCTGGAAGGAGGTTGGAGTCAGGAGGGGGTTGGTCTCCTCTCCCAAGGAACAAGGCATAGGACAAGAGGGGATGGCCTCAAGCTGCCCCAGGGGAGGTTTGGGTTGGACATTGGAGGAAACCTCTTCACTGGAAGGGTTCTCACAGCCTGGCACAGGCTGCCCAGGGGGGTGCCTGAGTTCCCATCCCTCTTCAAAGGGGCAGAGCTGTGGTGCTGAGGGCCAGGGCTCAGCACCAGCCTTGGTAGAGTCAGGGCATGGTTGGTCCTGATGCTCCCCGAGGTCTTCTCCCAGCAGAAGGATTCCTTGGCTGCCTGCGGTGCCGCACATGCGCTTAGCCATCCGCCTGCACCTAGAGCCAGGCACACACAGGGACACAGCCAGGGGACAGGGAGGGAGGAAGGGTGTCACACGTAGTGCTGCAGGCTGGTGCCAGGCCCTGGCACGGGGTGACACAGCCAGGGGGGCTGAGGGGTGACTCATGGGCAGCTGCAGGGGCGCTTCGTGCCCTCGCTCACGCACGCAGCCGGGCAGGGAAATCGTAGCCACGGAGGAGAGTTGGGTTGGAAGGGACCCTAAAGGTCATCCAGTTCCAACCTCCTCCCTGCCAGGGGCAGGGACACCTCTCACCAGTCCAGGGTGCTCAAGGACTCATCCAACCTGGCCTGGAACACCTCAAGGGAGGGGGCAGCCAGAGCCTGCCAGGGCAAGGGGTGGGGGGTTTAGGGGGACACAGCCACAGGGGTGTGCAAAACCCCAGCTGGAGCTCTGCAGGGGTGCACAGAAGCACAGAACCTGAGAGGTTGGAAGGGACCTCCAGAGAGCTGCCAGTCCAAGCCCCCTGCCAGAGCAGGATCCTCTAGGGTAGGTCACACAGGAATGCATCCAGGTGGGCTTGGAAAGGCTCCAGAGAAGGAGACTCCACAACCTCTCTGGGCAGCCTGCTCCAGGGCTCTGCCACCCTCACACCAAACAAGTTTCTCCTCCTGTGCAGATGAAACCTTCTCTCTTCCACTTTGCATCCATTGCTGCTTGGCTTCTTGCTCTGCACCCCCCAAAAGAGCTTGGCCCCCTCCACTTGACCCCCACCCCTCAGCTAGGGAGAGACCTTGAGCAGATCTCCTCTCAGCCTTCTCTCCTGCAGCCTAAACAGCCCCAGGGCTCTCAGGCTCTCTGCACAGGGCAGATGCTCAAGTCCCCCACTCACCCTGCTGGCTCTCTGCTGGACTCTCTGCAGCAGGTCCCTGTCCCTCCTGCCCTGGGGAGCCCCATGCCAGCCATGCACACATGGAGTTGTTCACAGCTGTGTCTGTGCATCCACATGTGCAGAGAGGAGCATGAGCACAGCTGCATGTGGAAGTCTCTCTCCCCCCACCTGCATGTGCACAGGAGCANACTCATCCAACCTGGCCTGGAACACCTCAAGGGAGGGGGCAGCCAGAGCCTGCCAGGGCAAGGGGTGGGGGGTTTAGGGGGACACAGCCACAGGGGTGTGCAAAACCCCAGCTGGAGCTCTGCAGGGGTGCACAGAAGCACAGANGGCTGGCACAGCTCTCTCCATGGTCACCTCCATGTCTGTCCCTGCACCCACACACAACCCCCCCAGGCTGGCACTGCTCTCTCCATGGTCACCTCCATGTCTGTACCTGCACCCACACACAAACCCCCCCAGGCTGGCACAACTCTCTCCATGGTCACCTCCATGTCTGTCCCTGCACCCACACACAAACTCCCCCAGGCTGGCACAGCTCTCTCCGTGGTCACCTCCATGTCTGTACCTGCACAAACCCCCCCAGGCTGGCACAGGAGCTCTGTAAGTGCCCACACACTGATGCATGCACACCCCCCAGTGACACTGGGCTGTGTCATCCTGCAGGGCCTCAGCATCTTTGTGGTGGGGACAGCTGGGGGGGTGTGGTGCCAACCTGGATGGTTGCCCTTTGGAAGGAGAAGTTGTCCTCTCCAACAGGGGATGGCCCTGGGTGGTGACAGTCACTGTGGGCACTGGCTTAGACAGTGACACTGAGTGGGTCTTGCCCTCTTGGGTGGTGTAAAGAGCCCAGCCCAGCTTCACCCACAGATGAAGTCCATCCCTTGTCCTACACAGCTATCACCTGGCCAGGAGGCTGCCTCTGGGGGATGGTGACATCCACCACGACCCCGTGGTGAGGACAGAGGGACCTTGGGCACCCTGCAGCACCAAGGTGCCCACCAGCAGCACAGCAAAACCCAACCTCTTGCCCAGCTGCTGAGAAGGATTCCCTGTCCCTGAGGACCTGTGGTGGCCACAGCACAGCTGCCTGCTGGACAACATCCCCAGGAGCTGCAGCATCAGTAGGAGTGGCCACACTGTGGTGGCCTGATGGAGAGCATCTCCAGGAGCCATGATACTGCTGCTGGTGGTGTCCATGGTGTGGTCTCCTGCTGGAGAGCATCTCCAGGAGCCATGATACTGCTGCTGGTGGTGTCCATGGCGTGGTATCTTGCTGGAGAGGATCTCCAGGCGCTGAGGGGATGGCCTTGGCACAGTGACCTGGTAGAGAACATCTTCAGGGGCTGTTGTGATGGCCGTGACATGATGACCTGGTGGAGAGCGTCTGCATGGGCCATGGCACTGGTGGTGCGCATGGTGTGGTGGCCTGATGAAGAGCATCTCCTGTAGCTGTAGAGATGGCCTTGGCATGGTGACCTGATGGAGAGCATCTCCAGGAGCCATGATACTGCTGCTGGTGGTGTCCATGGTGTGGTATCTTGCTGGAGAGCATCTCCAGGAGCAGTGGGGATGGCCTTGGCACAGTGACCTGATAGAGAACATCTTCAGGAGCTGTTGTGATGGCCTTGACATGATGACCTGGTGGAGAGCATCTCCATGGGCCATGACACTGGTGGTGCCCATGGTGTGGTGGCCTGATGAAGAGCATCTCCAGGAGCTGTGGTGACAACCTTGGCACAATGACCTAGTGGAAAGCATCTCCAGGAGCTGTGGTGATGGCCTTGGCCCAGTGACCTGATGGGGAGCATCTCCACAAGCCATGGCACTGGTGGTGGTGCCCACAGTGTGGTAGCCTGGTGGAAAGCACCTCCTGGAGCCACGGTGATGGCCTTGGCACAGCAAACAACCTGATGGAAAACATCTCCACAAGCCATGGCAGCAGTGGTGCTGCCTGATGGAGAGCACCTCCAGGACCCAGGCCAGCAGAGCACAGCTCCACCAGGAGGCACCACACAACAGAGGACATTGCCCAACCATTCATGGTCACCTTCTAGGTCTGCTGAAGCCTCTCCAAGGAACACCACCAGCTGTTGAGTTCCTTCCACCACCAGGTGCCAACACTCATCACTGCATGCTAAAATGTCTCTGGATCCTAGAACAGCTCCCACCCTCCCAACCACTCAACCCACCCAAGAGGTTTGCCCTGGCCCAAACTGGTCTCTGGATCCTAGAACAGCTCCCACCCTGCCAACCACCCAAGGGTTGCCCTGGCCCAAACTGATCTCTGGATCCTAGAACAGCTCCCACCCTGCCAACCACCCAAGGGTTGCCCTGGCCCAAATTGATCTCTGGATCCTAGAACAGCTCCCTGCCAGCCACCCAACCCAGCCAAGAGGTTTGCCCTGGCCCAAACTGGTCTCCTGGCACCTCCATCTCCTCTCTCCAAAGCCTCAATCTACCCAAGAGAACATGGTGATGATGATGATGATGATGATGATGCCTGCTCACCATGAAGACCTCACACTCAGGAGCTGTTTGGGGGTTGGAGGAGGTTAAAAACCCACCCAAGGTTAGGTTGGACATCATCAAAGCTCCACTACCAACCTCATAACTGATTCTGTTCACTTCTCCCCAACTCCTTCACCAAGCAAATAACAACAACAATAATCAACCACCAAACCCTTTGAGGTTTCTTTTTTTTTTTCTGGGGGCTCTTTTATTTCTTTTTCATTAATTAATTTTTGTCCTTTTTTTTTTTTTTTTTGTTTTTTTTTTTTTTTTTTTGGGGTTTGGTTTTTTTTTTTGGTTGGTTTTCTTTTTTTCTTCCTTGGAAACAATGTGGAAGAGATCTCTCAACGTTCTACATGGTACAGGAAAGAGGGCAGAGGGTTACAAACTCTTGGCTCAAATCTGTTCACAGAGATGGAGAAAGGGGGGAGGAGGGTGGGAAGGGGGGGGAGGAGATTCCCAACCTGCTCTTCAGAACCAAAAAGCAGAACAGAAAGCAAACGAGGAGGAGGTGGAGGAGGAGAAGGAGTAGCAAAAAGCAGAACAGAAAAGAAACTTGGACGAGGTGGAGAAGGAGGAGAAGGAGAAGGACCAAAAAGCAGAACAGAAAACAAACTTAGGAGGACGGGGGGGCGGGGGGAGGGGGAGGAGAAGGAGTAGGGGAAGAAAGCAGAACAGAAAACAAACTTAGGAGGACGGGGGGGCGGGGGGAGGGGGAGGAGAAGGAGTAGGGGAAGAAAGCAGAACAGAAAACAAACTTAGGAGGACGGGGGGGCGGGGGGAGGGGGAGGAGAAGGAGTAGGGGAAGAAAGCAGAACAGAAAACAAACTTAAGAGGAAAAGGAGGAGGGCGGAGGAGGAGGAGAAGGAGGAGGACAAAAAAGCAGAACAGAAAACAAACTTGAAGGAGGTGGAAGTGGAGAAGGAGGAGGAGGAGAAGGATCAAAAAGCAGAGCAGAAAACAAACTTGGAGGAGGTGGAGGTGGAGAAGGACCAAAAAGCAGAATAGAAAACAAACTTAGAGGAAAAGGAGGAGGAGAAGGAAGGAGGAGGATGAAAAAGCAGAACAGAAAAGAAACTTGGAGGAGGTGGAGGTAGAGAAGGAGGGGGAGGAGGAGAAGGATGGAGGTGGAGGTGGAGAAGGACCAAAAAGCAGAATAGAAAAGGAGAAGGAAGGAGGAGGATGAAAAAGCAGAACAGAAAAGAAACTTGGAGGAGGTGGAGGTAGAGAAGGAGGGGGAGGAGGAGAAGGATCAAAAAGCAGAACAGAAAACAAACAGAGAGGAGAAGGAGGAGGAGGAGGAGGAGAAGGACCAAATGCAGAACAGAAAAGAAACTAGGAGGAGGAGGAGAAGAAGGAGGAGAACCAAAAAGCAGAACAGAAAAGAAACTTGGAGGATGTGGAGGAGGAGAAGGAGGAGGAGGACCAGAAAGCAGAATAGAAAACAAACTAGGAGGAGAAGGAGGAGGAGAAGGAGGAGGAGGAGAAGGAGAAGGAGGAGGAGAAGTAGGACCAAAAAGCAGAACAGAAAATAAACTTGGAGGAGGAGGAGGAGGACCAAAAGGCAGACCAGAAAACAAACTTGGAGAAGGTGGAGGAGGAGGAGGACAAAGAGGAGGAGGAAGAGGGGGAGGAGGAGGGACACACACATCACACACACACACATCACACACACAACCCCCAAACAACAACCCCCATCCCCACCCCCCCCAAATGTAACACTTTGGATGGGCATTCGTGGGGGCATCCCTTTGAGGCTGTGTTCCCTACTTCAGCTTTGGAAGACATGGTTCATTTTTGGGGGGTGTGAAATGCTCCTTTCTGGGGGTGGCTCCTGCTGTTCTCTTTTGCTTTTTGGTATTTGGTTTGGCTTCAGGTCCAAGAATACTAAAAACACTCAAAATGGATTAGAAACAAACCCCAATGACTTAATCACGGAGAGGAGGGGCAGGGAGACTGGCACCGGTTTGGCTCCATGCTGAGGAGGGGGAATGGCAAAGTTTGGGTGGCATCCTGCACCCCAGGAAGCTCCTGGGTGCCATCCTGAACTCCAAGAAGCTCCTGGGTGCCATCCTGTGCTCTAGGAAGGTTTGGTTGCCATCCTGCACTCCAAGAAGTCCCTGGGTGCCATCCTGTGCTCTAGGAAGGTTTGGTTGCCAACCTGCACCCCAGAAAGGTTTGGTTTCCATCCTGCACCCCAGGAACTTCTTTGATGCCACCCTGAACTTCCAGGAAGGTCCTTGGTGCCATCCTGCACCACAAGAAGGTGCTTTGAGGGTTACTTTCCTTCTTCTTCAGCCCCCCTGCTGGTCTGCTGAGGGTGGTTTAACCCTTCCTGCTCTTGCCTGCTGCTGGCCCTCACCCTGGGAAAGCTTTTCCTTACCCAGCATCAGCAAAGGTCTGCTGGAGAAGCTGATGGCTCCCCAGCAGTGTCCTTCCTAGAGGAGTCTCCCATTGGGTTGTGACCTCCCCAGGCCATGGTGAAGGGCTTGGGATTGTTCCTTCCATCTATCCCAACCCCTCTCCAGAGGGGAAAGGGACAGAGCTTCAGGGGAGGGGATTCAAGCCCCATATAGTAGCAGGGAACATCTCCCCACCACCACCACAGCCCCACAAAGCCACCTTGAGAAGGAGCTACCCAAAGCCTGGAGCCATGGGGGTGGCTCCAGAGCCTTATGGTGAACCCTGGAAGTGTGGAAGTGGGTCCAAGCCTAAAGCCAAGGTTGGTTGATGCTCCCCAATGCTTCTCACTCCAGCAGCTGGTGAAGATCCTTCACACCCTGGTTGAGCTAATGACTGTTTCTAGCTGGGCACAATGAGCTGAGGAGCAGCAGAACTGGGATTAAAGCTAAACCACCTCCTCCTGGCAGATCCCAGCAGCAGGAAGGTTGGGTGAGCCTCTCCTGGAGCTCCTGGAGACTTTTCTCCCTCCCCACCCCACACCTTCAGTGTTTCCTTTCCCTGTCAGGAAAGAGTTTGACATCTCCTGTTGAGCTGTGGGGCCAAACCCGAAGCAGTTCAGGGTGAAGTGTGCCCAGGTCAGTGGGTGGATGATGCCTGCTGGCTAAGGTCCTCCTCCACAGAGCCCAGGCTGGGATAATGAAGCTTGTTGGACCCTACAAGTCACCATGCTGTGGTGCTGGCTAAATCTGACCCTACCCTACGTGTTTTGGTGCTGATAGCTCCTAAGACACAACATCAAGTCAAGAGTGAGAACAAAGAAGGTGTTTGAGAGGTCTTCAAGTCCTGTGATCCTCTTGGGGTGGTGTCATTTTTGTCTGGGCCTTTTATTTTTGGCCCAGGTTCCACCCTGCAGCGTTCCATAGAGTGGAAGGATGCTGTGACAATGCCATTTCCAAGTGTCCTGCTGCTCTTCAGGGCTAACCCTTGGCTTGGCCAAGCTCAATGGGGCAACCCTCTGCTTATTGACTCTCTGATACCTTCTCTTTGCCTTTTATGTGAGCCCAAAGTGCAACCCAAAGTCCTACGTGGGAGAACTTCACCCTCCTCACTCCACAGCGCTGCTGCTCAGTCTTCAGCCTTGAGGTTGGGAAGGTCCAAGCAGAGCTTTGTTAGGTTTCCTTCAGAGCCAACCAAAGGGATGGTGCCAACCCAACCTGACAAACCACCTGGGACCAACCAGCAGTAGAAAAATGTCCTCTTGGGACCCTTAGCTTATTTGTCCCTGTTTGGCTTCATGCTCCTGGGAAGGAGCTCCAGCAGCTCTGTTCAATGGCAGCAGAAGCCAAGCTGGGAGATACCACCAAGAATAAGAAGGTTGCACCCAGGTGTTCATCTCTGGTCACCTGAAAGTCCCTCCAGGCTCACCTCCAGTGCCTAGCCAAGGTCTTGGGCTCCACTGCCAGCTGGAGATGTGGTGCAAGTGTGACCAGAGCAGAGCAACCAACAGAGACATCTGGGCACTGATTCAACACCAGCCATGGCCCAGAAGCCCAAGCCAGGCAAGGCCAGGAGGGATTCCCATCCACATCTCCTACCTTGAGAGCTTCCCATCCACATCTCCTAACAGGAGCTTCCCATCCACATTTCCTAACAGGAGCTTCCCATCCACACTTCCTAACTTGAGAGCTTCCCATCCACACCTTCTACCTTGAGAGCTTCCCATCCACATCTCCTAACAGGAACTTCCCATCCACATCTCCTAACTTGAGAGCTTCCCATCCACACCTCCTAACAGGATTGCTTCCCATCCACACATCCTAACTTGAGAGCTTCCCATCCACATCCCCTAACAGGAGCTTCCCATCCACATCTCCTAACAGGAGCTTCCCATCCACATCTCCTTACAGGAGCTTCCCATCCACAGCTGCTAACAGGAGCTTCCCCTCCACACCTTCTACCTCGAGAGGTTCCCATCCATATCTCCTAACAGGAGCTTCCCATCCACATCTGCTAACAGGAGCTTCCCATCCACACCTCCTATCTTGAGAGCTTCCCATCCACATCTCCTGAGAGCTTCCCATCCACACCTAACTTGAGAGCTTCCCATCCACACCTCCTAACAGGATTGCTTCCCATCCACACATCCTAACTTAAGAGCTTCCCATCCACATCTCCTAACAGGAGAGCTTCCCATCCCCACCTCCTAACCTGAGCTCTTCAAAGGCTCTGGATGTGATCAGCTGTGCCAACTCTGGAGCCCAAGGGACACAGGTGGTGCAAACACACCAGTGGGTGTGGATGTAACTCGTTTGGGCAGGCTTGAGGGGACCACCAAAGCCATGGGTTTGTCTTAGGATCAGCAGCAGCAGCAGCAGAACCTGGTTTCTGTGGTGGGTTTGGGGGTATGGGTTTAAAACCCACCTGCCCACCAGCCCTGTCTGCAGATCTGGACTCCCTCTGCTGCCCTCAAGACAACTTATTGCTCTCCTTGGACACCCCAAGCTGGGATGTCACCAGCTGCAGTCCTGCTTCGTGTCCTCATCTCCTTGCCTAAGCCAACCCCCACCCCCAGAAGTGATGCCCACAGGCTCTGTGTGCCCACTGCCCCCCAGCCTGCTCCACATCAGCTCTGCCTCTCCTTCCTTCCTTGCTCTCCCCCTTTTCTCAGGTGCCTTCCCATGAGGATGGGGACATGTTTATTGCTATGGCTTCCTCCTCCTCCCACTTCTCCCCAAGCAGAGCAGCTGAACATCCTCCTCCTCCTCCTCTCCAGCCTTCCTCTGTGGAGCCAGGATTTGTGCTTGGATCAGCATTTGTCCTGGAGGTCTCCAAACCAGCTGTCACCCAAAGAATTGGAAGGGGGCACCTCAATTGCTGTGGAGGTGCCAGAGTTTGATCTCAGAGCTGCCAACAACATGAGTGGCTTCACCCTGCACCCATCTTCTCCCTCACCCTGCCCCAAAGACTCCTGCGACCAGCCACCCTCTTTCCTCACACCAGCAGACACTGGAGAAGCTCTTCACACCAAGCACAGGATCTGGAGGAGCTCTTCAGATCAACTGCTGGACCTGAAGAAGCTCTTCAGGCCAATCCCAGCAGCTGAAGAAGCTCTTTGGACCAACTACAGTACCCAGAGAACCTCTTCAGAGCAGCCCCTGAACTTGGCAAAGCTCTTTGGACCAACTACAGAACCTGGAGAAGTTCTTCCAACCAACCCTTGAACCTGAAGAAGCAATTCAGATCAACCTCTGGACCTGAAGAACCTCTTCAGACCACCCCCTGGACTAGGCAAAGCTCTTTGGACCAACTACAATACCTGGAGAACCTCTTCACAGCAGCCCCTGGACTTGGCAAAGCTCTTTAGACCAACTACAGAACCTGGAGAAGCTCTTCCAACCAACCCTTGAACCTGAAGAAGCAATTCAGATCCACCCCTAGACCTGAAGAACCTCTTCAGACCACCCCTGGACCTGAAGAACCTCTTCAGACCACCCCTGGACTTGGCAAAACGTTTCAGGGCAACACTTGGAGCTGGAGAAGCTCCTTCAGACAAGCCCTTACAACTGGAAGACCTCTTCAGACCTAAAGAAGCAATTCAGATCAACTCCTGGACCTGAAGAAGCTCCCTTCAGACCATGCCTTGGACCTGGCCAAGCTCTTCAGACCAACCTTTAAACACCTCCTTGTTTCCTTCAACAACCACCTGCCTGCAAGTGGCAGCCATGCAAGGAGGAGGAAGCTTCTCCCTTAGCCTGCGCCGAGACGTGGCCCGTGGGGAGCATCTCACTTTCCCAAGAGGTCCCAGATGCAGGCAGCTGTCTGATGACACAAAATCCCTCTTTGCCCAGTTGGAAAGAGCAGCCCAAAGACCTGCTGGTGACCTGTCCTCCTGCTTCCTAAGACCACTGCCTCTTGGTTATCCTCTCACTGCTAGAGAAGAAGGGAGGAGGTGATCGTCTCTCACCGCAGCCAGCTGGAAGACTCCAATTCTTTTGTTCATTGGATGGAAGATGAAACCATTTCCATTCTCCAACTAAGGACCAACCCAATTCCAACCAAGATAAACCTATCAGAGCTCTGCTTGTCACCAGGGAAGCCCTGAAGGACATCAACCAACTCTTACTAAGCCAGAGAAGAAACCCAACGACGACGAACGGAAAGGCGAAGGGAAAGAACCCAAATGAACAGAGGAGTGGAGGAGTGAAGGGTGGGAGGGTGGAGAGGGGAAAGAGTTTTGCACCACTTGGGCAATGCTGGAGGAAAACAACCAAAAAGAAAGACAAAAGTGAAGCTTTTGAGCTTTCCAAAGGACAGGACCAAAGAGAGAGAGAGAGAGAGAGAGAAAGACTTTGCCTATTGCTCAGTGTCAGTACTGTGTGAGTTACACCATCAAAGGTGGAGGGGGAGAGGAGGAAGAGGTGGAACAAACCAAACCAAACTGAAAACCCAATCAAAGGAAAGAGGCAGAAGATTAGAAAAAAGCAGCTCTTACAAAAACCACTCAAGAATGCATAAAGTGACCTTTGCACTTCTGGTTGTGTTCTTTTCTCTTCTTTTGTTCTTGCAAACAGAGGAGGGGGCTGCAGGGCAGCAGCCACAGCACCCCTCTAAGACTTGTGTAGTTGCATACAACCTTTGACTCCAGAGCTGCAAGAGAGCAAATGGAAGGAGAAAGTGGAGTTAGGAAGGAATCAGGGAGGAGGTTGGAATGGTTTGGGTTGGAAAGGAGACAAAAGATGGTCTAGGTCCAACCTCGCCCTGCTATGGGTGGCAGGGCAGGATCGAGACAATTCTGCTCTCCCCTGCACCCATGCACAGTGCCCAGTGCCAGTTCTGCACCCATGCACCATGCCCAGTGCCAGTTCTGCTCTCCCCTGCACCCCTGCACAGTGTCCAGTGCCACTTCTGCACCCCTGCATCATGCCCAGTGCCAGTTCTGCTCTTCTCTGCACCCTTGGGCAACCCATTCCAGGGTCTCACTGCCCTCATGCTGAAGAACTTCTTCCCAACATAGAGTCTGAACCTACCCATTTCCAGCTTTGTTCCATTCCCCCACTCCTATCACTCCCTGACAGCCTAAAAAGTCCCTCCCCAGCTTTCTTGTAGCCCCCTGCAGACACTGCAAGGCCACAGTGAGGTCTCCTCAGAGCCTTCTCCTCTCCAGACTGCACAGCCCCAACTCTCTCAGCCTGGCCCCACAGCAGAGCAGCTCCAGCCCTCTGATCATCCTCCTGGCCCTTCTCTGGACACCTTCCAGCACATCCTTAGCCCTCTTGTAACAGCAGCTCCAGAACTGGACCCAGAGCTCCAGGTGAGGTCTCAGCAGTGCAGAGCAGGGCAGGAGGATCACTTCCCTGGCCCTGCTGCCCACACTGCTCTTGCTGCAGCCCAGGCTCTGCTTGCTTTCTGGGCTGCAAGGGAACACTGAGAGCTCCTATTGAGCTTCTTGTCCACCAGCACCCCCAAGTCCCTCTCTTCAGGGCTGCTCATAGAATCTTAGAATCATAGAAACTCAGAATCACAGGGAGGTGGTGGAGTTGCTCTCCCTGGAGGTGTTGAAGCCAAGCCTGGCTGGGGCACTTAGTGCCATGGTCTGGTTGGTTGGGCAGGGCTGGGTGCTAGGTAGGGCTGGCTGAGCTTGGAGCTCTCTTCCAGCCTGCTTGATTCTATGCTTCTATGATTCATAGAATCACAGAATCTCAAAATCACAGAATCATAGAATCATAGAATGGTTTAGGTTGGAAGGGACCTCAAGGATCATCCAGCTCCAACCCCCTGCCATAGGCAGGGACACCTCCCACTAGAGCAGGCTACAATCTTAGCATCAGAGAATCTTAGAGTCTCAGAATCATAGAATCAATCTCAGAACCTCAAAGTCACAGAATCTCAGAACCACAGAATCTTAGGACCATAGAATCTCAGAATCACAGAACGGTCTGGGCTAGAAGGGACCTGCAAAGCCCATCCAGTCCAACCCCTCCCTGCACTCAGCAGGGACATCCTCCACTAGATCAGGTTGCTCACAGCCCTGTCCAGCCTCACCTTGAATATCTCCAGGGATGGGGATTGTTTAGTCCTATATAAAGACCTTTTAACCCAAAATAAAGTGTCATAGAACGGTCTGGGTTGGAAGGGACCCCCAAAGCTCATCCAGTCCAACCCCCCCCTGCACTCAGCAGGGATATCCTCAACTAGATCAGGTTGCCCACAGCCCTCTCCAGCCTCACCTTGAATATCTCCAGGGATGGGGACCTTTTAGCCCTATATAAAGACTTTTCATCCCAAAATAAGAATCATAGAATGGTCTGGGTTGGCAGGGACCCCCCAAAGCTGATCCAGTCCAGCTCCCCCTGCACTCTCCAGAGACAGAGCCCCAACCACCTCCCAGGCCAACCTGGCTCTCGTAGAGCCAAAATCATCCCCTGAGCGAAGGGACTCAGCAGCTTTGCAGGAAAGAGAGAAGCAATGGATGGTGCTGGGTGGTTAGTGAAGGAAGAAGGAGAGAGCAAGAGGCTGGCAAGAGGGAGGACTTACATGACTGGCCAGAGGGTTTACCAGTGTGGAGGTACATAGCTGTAGGTGGGGGTGCCTTGAGCCCTGTACGTTGGCACAGACACTGGATGTGCTCCGATGGCAGTGTGCTGTGGGGTGGTCAACAAGGTTCCTGCAAGGGCATGGGAGAAACATTCAGCCAGGAGGAGAGGTCCATCAGGGCATGCATGCTGCTGCAGAGGGGGTAGGCAGAACTGCAGCTGCCTCTTTGTTTTCCTCCCTTCTTCAGTCCTCTCGATGATTATTCTGCCCCTAAGGCCTTCGTCAAAGGTGTTTGACTCAGGGGGTTGGTGTCAGCACCACACATGGGTTAGAATCAGAACCACAGAGGAAGGGACCTGCAAAGCTCATCCAGTCCAACCCCACCCTGCACTCAGCAGGGACATCCTCAGCTAGAGCAGGTTGCCCACAGCCCTCTCCAGCCTCACCTTCAATAGCTCCAGGGATGGAGCCACAACCACCTCCCCAAGCAACCTGCAGCAGTGTTCCAGCACCCTCCTGGTGCAGAACTTGTTCCTCACATCCAAACTAAATTTCCTCTCATTTCAAACCACTGCTCCTCATCCTGTCCCTGCAGCCCTTTGCAAACAGTCTCTCTGCAGCCTTCTTGTAGCCCCCTTCAGGTCCTGGCAGGCTGCTCTGAGGTCTCCCTGGAGCCTTCTCTTCTCCAGGCTGCACACCCCCAGCTCCCTCAGCCTGTCCCCACAGCAGAGCTGCTCCAAGCCCCTGATCATTTTCCTGTCCCTCTGCACCTGCTCCATCAGGTCCATGTCCTTGCTGTGTGGAGGGCTCCAGAGCTGGATGCAGCACTCCAGGTGAGGTCTCCCCAGGGCAGAGCCAGAATCAGCTCTCTGCATCTGCTGCCAACACTGCTTGGGATGCAGCCCAGGCTGCCCTTGGCCTTCTGTGCTGCAGGCTCACACTGCCTGCTCCTGTCCAGCTTCTCCCCCACCAGCACCCCCAAGTCCTTCCCCAGAGGGCTGCTTTCCATCCCCTCCTCCCCCAGCCTGTACTGACAGTGAGGATTGCTCCAGCCCAGCTGCAGAACTCTGCTCTTGCTCTTGTTCAGCCTCCTGAGGTTCACCTGGGCACACCTCTCCAGCCTGCCCAGCTCCCTCTGGGTGCCCTCCTGTCCCTCTGGCATACCAGCAGCACCACTCAGCCTGGTGCCCTCTGCACACCTGCTGCTGGTGCCTCCATCCTGCTGTCTGTAGCAGACAGAGGAGCATTTGCTGCTGAGGAGATGGAGAAGAGGAGGCTGAGGGCAGACCTCATTGCTCTCCACAACTGACTGAAAGGAGGTTGCAGCGAGGTTGGGGTTGGTCTCTTCTGCCTAGTCTCAGGTGAAAGAAGGAGAGGAAATGGCCTGGAATTGTGCCAGGGGAGGGCTAGGTTGGGTTTTAGCATCAACTCCTTTGCTGCAGGAAAGGTGAGGGATTGGCAGAGGCTGCCCAGAGAGGTGATGGAGTTCCCAGTTCTGGTGGTGTTGCAGAAACCTGTGGCCACAGCACTTGGGGCCAAGGTTTGCTGGCCATGGTGAGGTTGGGCTGAGGCTGGTGGTGCCTCCATCCTGCTGCCTGCAGCACTGATACCAGCACTAAACAGCACAGCTCCCAGCACCGACCCCTGAGGGCCACCGCCTGGGCTCTGCTCCCTCCGCCTACCCTTCCAGCCACCTCTCACCACCTCCCCCCCAGAGAGCCGAAACTCAGGACAGAGAAAAGACTTTTCCCTTCCTTACCTGCTGACATGGCCATGGTGGTGCCAGCGACCATGCCCATGGCCACGCCGTTGGTCCTGGGGGCAGCGACCGGGGCCGGGTAGATGGCGGAGGGGATGCTGTTGGGCTGCACCACGGTGGTGTGATGGATGACGTGAGGCTGCGCCGCGTACACAGGCTGGGTGTAGTAAGCTCCCTGGGGGAGAAGGGAGAGGGGGAGACAGAAAACAAAACCCCAACAGCATCATGGTGCTGCTGTTGGATTGAGCCACGGGATCAGAGAAGCCATCAGGGTGAGGGCTGGTGATTGATTGGGTCGCAGGATCAATTCATCAGGCTGGAAAAGAGCTTTGAGCTCATCCAGGCCAACCTAGCACCCAACACCTTCTAAGTAACTGAACCCTGGCACCAAGGGCCTCAGCCTGTCCAGGGCTGGGCACTGCACCACCTCCCTGGGCAGCCCATTCCAATGCCAATCACTCTCTCTGCCAACAACTTCCTCCTCACAGCCAGCCTAGACCTGCCCTGCCACAGCTTCAGACTCTGTCCCCTTCTTCTCTTGCTGNCACAACTGGACACAGCACTCCAGGGATGGCCTGAGCAGTGCTGAGCACAGGGGCACAAGAACCTCCCTTGTCCTGCTGCCCACACTGCTCCTGAGCCAGCCCAGGATGCCATTGGCTCTGCTGCCCACCTGGGCACTGCTGCCTCCTCTTCAGCTCCTCTCTGCCAGCACCCCCAGGGCCCTCTCTGCCTGCCTGCTCTCAGCCACTCTGGCCCCAGCCTGTAGTGCTGCTTGGGGTTGCTGTGGTCAGAGTGCAGAAGTTGGCACTTGGACTTGTTAAAACTCCTTGGATTGGTCTGTGCCCATCTGCCCAGCCTGGCCAGGTCCCTCTGCAGAGCTCTCCTACCCTTCACTTGCTCCCAGCTTGGCATCATCTGCAGACTTATTGATGATGATGACTCAATCCCAAAGCACAAAGGCAAAGGGAGGACTTGGAACATGACCTTGGGTTTATCTCAAAGGTCCCTTTCAACCCAAAGCATTCCATGATGCTGTGAGTCAGAGGCTGGCAGCAGCTGTGTGTGCAGTGGGGGTCAGGCTGGTACCACAGATCCTGCTGCCAGCCAGGAGTCATAGCAGCTCTGACTACAGCTCCTGCTCTGGAGGCAGCAGCAAAGATCTCAAGGCCAGGTCCTGCTGGCTGCAGCAGCACAGCCTCACACCTCCCACCCTGCACCAGATGGCACACAGGAGGGTCTGAAACCCAGCCTGGACCTCTGTGCTGGTCTTTCACTTCAAGATTCCAAGCCCTCAGGTCCTTCTGATGACTTCCAGAAGGAATACTAAGAGGAGCAGGCACCACCACACATTGCTGCTGGTACAAAGAGCTGCCCATGGGACAACAGCAAAGCTCCACCACAGGGCTGGTCCTTTCCATGAGCAAACTCCTGCACCTGGAAACCTGGGCAAGAGAGGGTGAAGCTGAAGCTGTGCACATGTGGGATGGCAGCCAGGATGGATGAAGGCAGCAGGAGCATCAGAGGGCTGTGTAAGGCAGTCAGCTCATCAGGGCCAAACCATGCTGGCCTCTGGTGGGATGAAAAGGGGCCTGGACCCAAAAGGCTTTGGCTGCTGGTGGAGAAAATGCTCAAGAGGTGGGAGAAAAGGAGAAGCTACGGCTCC
The DNA here is from genome assembly GCA_013400475.1 of Tricholaema leucomelas. Classification (NCBI taxonomy): domain Eukaryota; kingdom Metazoa; phylum Chordata; class Aves; order Piciformes; family Lybiidae; genus Tricholaema lacrymosa; species Tricholaema leucomelas. The sequence goes on along the minus strand of WAAF01019970.1, from coordinate 3,286 downwards.
TGGCTGCCCCCAAGGTGCTTGCTTGGGGCTGGGAAGCATTTTGGCTCTTTGGACCTCTGCAGGAGACAGAAGGGCTCTGAAATCCAAGCTGGTGAGACTGAGGGAGGTTTGAAACAAGAAGAGAAGGAGTAATGGGAATGAAAGAAAGGAAGAAGCCAACAGGAAACGCTGCTGAGCTGTGCATCCCCAGGACAGGCAGGGACCAGGGATGGTCAGAAAGGTTCAAGGGCTTCAAGGGAGGGAGGTTTTATTGTGCATCAGTGACAGCCACCAGAGAACCTCTGAAGGCTTGGATGAAAGAGAGAAGGAGATGCAGGCAAACTATGAAATGACTTCTTTCTATCAGGAGACACAAAAGCTGATGGGACACACTGGAGCTGCTGCATGGAACTTCCTTGGGGAACAAGAAGGACATGGCAAGAAGGTCCATGAAGAAAAGGTGGCTGAGAAAGCAGCTGTGGAGAAGACACATGGCAGGTTTCTTTCTTCCCTTCCAGGCTGTCGAAACTCCTCTGCCAGCAACAGTCCCTGGCAAGCAGGACATCTGCAAGCCCTGCTCCACCTCAGGCTTGCTGGTGGGCACTGCCAGCAGGTGTCAACCTCCTGCTGTGGGCCAGGATCAGAGAACCCACAGGCAAGGATGGGTCTGGCCTCCAGCAGTCCATGCAGTGCTCACTTGATAGAATCACAGAACCTGAGAGGTTGGAAGGCACCTCCAGAGAGCAGCCAGTCCAAGCCCCTGCCAAAGCAGCATCCCCTAGGGCAGTCCACACAGGAATGCATCCAGCTGGGCTTGGAAAGCCTCCAGAGAAGGAGACTCCACAACCTCTCTGGGCAGCCTGCTCCAGGGCTCTGCCACCCTCACACCAAACAAGTTTCTCCTCCTGTGCAGATGAAACCTTCTCTCTTCCACTTTGCATCCATTGCTGCTTGGCTTCTTGCTCTGCACCCCCCAAAAGAGCTTGGCCCCCTCCACTTGACACCCACCCCTCAGCTAGGGAGAGACCTTGAGCAGATCTCCTCTCAGCCTTCTCTGCTGCAGCCTAAACAGCCCCAGGGCTCTCAGGCTCTCTGCACAGGGCAGATGCTCAAGTCCCCCACTCACCCTGCTGGCTCTCTGCTGGACTCTCTGCAGCAGGTCCCTGTCTCTCCTGCCCTGGGGAGCCCCAAACTGGACACAGTATTGCAGCTGTGGTCTCAGCAGGGCAGAGCAGAGGGGGAGCAGAACCTCCCCAGCCCTGCTGCCCACACTTCTCCTGCTGCCCCCCAGGCTGCCATTGGCTCTCTTGGCCACCAGGGCACATTGCTGGCCCATGCAGAACTTGCTGCCCACCAGCACTCCAAGCTCTCTCTCCAGGGAGCTGCTCTCCAGCAGGATGCTCTCTAATCTATCCTGGAGCCTGCTGCTCTTCCTCCCCAGGTGCAGGACTCTATGCTTGTCCTCACTGAGGTTTGCCTTCGCTCCCAGCCCCTCCAGATCTCCATCAAGCCCTGCAGGACCTTTGGGCTGTGTCAGGAGGCTGTTGAGGGTGGTGGTGAAGCTGGCATGGCAGGCTGGTGGGGGGCACCTACCTGTGTGTACAGGTTCTGCTGTGGGTAGGCACTTCTGATGGGGTACATAGCAGTCTGGTACGGGTTGGGAGACGGCGAGTAGGGAGGAGGGGCGTTGCTGCTCTGGGTCGGTGGCACCTTGTAGGGGGTCCCCGCAGTGTACCCTGGCAAAGAGAAGACATTGACCAAGTTAAGGTGAGGGTTGGCAGCTGCAAGAGCTGCTCCACCTCGCACATGAGCAACCCAAGCCGTGAGGACCTCGCTCGGTGTGCAGCAGATGTGTTGAGATGCAGCCGCCGGTGTCCCGTCAGAGCCACCAAGCTGCCGCCTCCAGTGCAGCCTCCAGTGAGCGGCTGAGCACCGCAGCCAGGGTGGCATCCTCCACCCTACCCAGCCTGCCAGTGGCTCTGCCCACGGGGCCCACACTAGCACATGGAGCTGGTGAGCGTCTACAGTGCGTCTGCAGTGTGAGCATCTGCAGTGTGAGTGTCTGCAGTGTATCTGCAGGGTGAGTGTCTGCAGTGTATCTGCAGTGTATCTGCAGTGTGAGTGTCTGCAGTGTATCTGCAGTGTATCTGCAGTGTATCTGCAGTGTGAGTGTCTACAGTGCATCTGCAGTGTATCTGCAGGGTGAGCGTCTGCAGTGTATCTGCAGTGTATCTGCAGTGTGAGTGTCTACAGTGCATCTGCAGTGTATCTGCAGGGTGAGCGTCTGCAGTGTATCTGCAGTGTGAGCATCTGCAGTATATCTCCAGTGTGAGCATCTGCAGTGTATCTCAGGTGTGAGCATCTGCAGTGTATCTGCAGTGTGAGCATCTGCAGGGTGAGCGTCTGCAGTGTATCTCCAGTGTGAGCATCTGCAGTGTATCTCCAGTGTGAGCATCTGCAGTGTATCTCAGGTGTGAGCATCTGCAGTGTATCTCCAGTGTGAGCGTTCTTGAGCATGAGGGTGCTGAGAGCCTGGCACAGGTTGCCCAGGGAGGTGTTGGAAGCCTCATCCCTGGAGGTGTTTCAGGCCAGGCTGGATGTGGCTGTGAGCAACCTGCTCTAGTGTGAGGTGTCGGGGGGTGGAACTGGCTGCTCCTTGTGGTCCCTTCCACCTCTGACTGATTCTGTGATTCTAAGACTCAGACTGGATGTCAGGAGGAAGTTTTTCACCATGAGGGTGCTGAGAGCCTGGCACAGGTTGCCCAGGGAGGTGGTGGCAGCCTCATCCCTGGAGGTGTCTCAGGCCAGGCTGGCTGAGGCTGTGTGCAGCCTGCTCTAGGGTAGGGTGTCCCTGGGCATGGCAGGGGGTTGGAACTGGCTGCTCCTTGTGGTCCTTTCCAACCCTGACTGATTCTCTGACTCTAAGATTTGACTTCAGAAGGGTCAACATTTTTGTGCTCTAGAGGCAGACACAAACCCAAGCCAAAAGCTGGATTCTATGACCTTGGAATTCTCTCACCTTTAAGGGGATAGGAGATCACCTCCCTTTGTTTTCTCTACCCAAACCATTCTGCTCAGCCACTGAGCACCTCCACTGCTGACCAAACACCTGCAAACAACCTCAGCTTGCCCCTGGGGACCAAATGCTCAGCTGGAAAGGGAGGTCTTCACCCTGCTCCACTTGACTTGCTCCTCTGAAGGAGCCCATAGGAGAGAGATGCTGCTCTCCTCCTCCATGCTTTTAACACAGGAGGAAGGCAGGAGCAGGGAAGCTACCTCATAGAATCAAGCAGGCTGGAAGAGACCT